>QEPC01007512.1:6974612-6985711 GCA_003113815.1 Sphenodon punctatus | reverse complement strand
GCAATTGGGTGCACAGTACACCAGCAGCACCCCTAATCTGCCCCCGGCCAAATCCAACACAAGATGGAGGCACTCAACACCTGGTGGAGCTTGCACCAGATACCTCCTAAAAGACAATACAGCCTTGATAACAATGGCTATACACCCCCCCCCCTTCCCCAATCCCTCCAGCCTAGGCTGATGCTCCACAGAGAACCCAGCTGGAACAAGATCGGCTAAGATAGGGCCCAATTCATTGTCCAGCCAGGTCTCTGTAATACATATGTGGTTGGCATTCCACTCTGAGATTAACTCCTGGATGGTAGATGATGTTTTGACAACCGACCTTGCGTTCAGCAGCACCAAACCAAGACCTGGGGTCTCCTGGGCCTTGACCCACAACCTACCTGCGTGGGAGGTTGAGAGGGGAACGGGCACAAGGCATCGCTCCCTCCTCACTGATGGAACACTCCTCCCCTTTGGACCATATCACCCCCGACCCGTAACAACCCCGATAGCTGCAGAACCCCTCCCCTCCTCAGAGAGCCCCGTTAGACACCCACCCTCCATAGGCTGCCCCGACAGGCCAGCGAGAGGGACCCCCGCACCCGCCTCTGTCACAGGCGAGCAACCCCTTCCCCCTGGAGGGTCACCCCTGCTCACACCAAGGGTTCCCCTCCACACCACCCCCCGACCTCGCTCTCCTGCCACCAGAGGGAGGCTGTATACCCCCACACCACTTAATTCCCCTGAAAAATAGTATAGGACCCTACCCCTCAGTCGGTCAATATCTTCAGCCTCCTACTCCCACTCACGTAGCGGGGAGGGGGGCGAAGGCACCGTCCAGGCTGCTGTTACTGTACAGCAGAGCAGGGCCGTTCTGCAGGGCAACTCCCCTTTGTAGGCGCTGATGGTTACCTGAAGGGGGAGGGACTGCAGAGTGGTTACAGGTGGGGAGGATTCCCTGGCCTCAGCACCAAGGAGCCAGCTTCCCACCCTCCTTCCCAATACATGATATTGTTAGTGGGAAGGCAGGGATGGGAAGAGTGGATTGCCGGTAGACCTGCTCACCTGTTGAACCCTTTCCTACTGAAGTCTTTGACAGCTTTATGTGTTGGCAGTATTCTCTCCTTCAACCTTGCTGCTTAGCTCAGGAGGTCAGAAATCCCAAAGAAAACATTTTTTCAGGCGAGGCCCTAACATGCCCATGTCACAGCTGCAGGAGTGCATTATGGGAGATGTAGTCCACCAGGGGAACAAGACCCAGATGGGTCAGAAGTATACCTTCTATGATACCTCAGCAAGCCTGCAACGTACCTGGAAGAGATCTTTTTCTTTGAATATGACAAATTTGACTTTCATCTTGATCTCCAGGATGCATATTCTATTTTTTGAACAGCTGTGCTCATTAGCACTGATCTTTCCCTCTTCTCAGGTTTCTCTATACCTCGTTTCCTTTGCTTCTTGTCCCTTGCAGGTAGCAAACCTTTCAAACCATCAGCACGGAGCCACATGCACTATTCTCTCTCTTTCTCTCTCTCATTTCACTCAGTGGCATAAAGCTGAGAAATGAGCCCTCAAAGTTTTGGTTAGTAGTTACTGCTGTTCCCTGACTGCATCTTTGCTTCAATAAACAATTGCTCCAGAGCCTGTTAGCATGGTTTCCAACAATGGGGGGAAATATTTCTTGCTGGGTTTGTAAAAATGATCTAAACAGAACCGACATCGTGGCTATAAAACATCTGTAACGTTACACATTTAGTTATGTTACTGGAGACTTGAGTTCCTTTTGATTGGTAATATTTTAGCTGCCGCTTCCCCCCCCTTCCCCCGAAAGCAAAGCTTTCTGTATAGCAGGATTTAGAGAAATACATTTCTACTGCCAAAAGATGAGGGGAGAAAATGTCTTACAAGGTGCTGAGCTCTCCAGATTCCATCCAGCAAAGCACTGAAGCACATACCTAGCTTTTGAAGCATACAAGTACTCAATGGGGTTTCCCCCTACGTTAAACGTTGAATACAAGCTTAAAGGCTTTGCTGCACTGGGGCCAGAGTGCTTGAGGCTGAGATCAGGAAGCTTGCCCTCTTGGCCACGTGGATTAAGTAGCATGCCGTAGAACAGGAGCTTGGGGGCGGATCCCAAGTTCCATTTGTGGACTTGTGATTAGAGCTAAAATTGATCACCCTTTTAATCTCTACAGAGGTTATCCTGAGTTTCAGGACAGACTGCAGAGATCCAACACAGATTTTTGGCCACGTCGGATCACTGCAGTCCATTCCATGTGCTGCCTGAGCCAGCGCAGTGCCATCTCGGGCATGCGCAGTGAACAAAATACTTTCATGTGCATGCACACACAAAAAGTATTTTGTTCTCTGCATAAATGCAAGCTAGTGTAGGCAGTCGATCTGGATCTTCAATTGAACGGTTTGTGTCTGGGGCCCAAAGTCATGGGAAGGTAGAGACCAGGAGCCCACGTAGTAGTTATGGTGACGGAACAGGAGTCAGTAGTGTGATGCTGTTCAAGAGTGGGCTAATGCCATCTTAGGCTGCATCATTAGAAGCGTTATGTGCAAGACACAGGAAGCCATCATACTGTTCTACTTGGTTCCAGTTAGGTCTCAGCTGGAGTACTGCACTCACTTCTGGGCACCTTATTTTAAGAAGGATGTAGAAAAGTTGGAGAGGGTGCAGAAGAGAGCAACAAAGATGATAAAGGATTTGTAACGGAATCGTATGAGGAGAGGTTGAAGAATTTGGGCATGGTTAGTTTGGAGAACATAAGACTAAAGGTGGGATATAATAAGTCTATGAATATTTCAAAGGATGCCATAATGAAAATGGAGAATGGGCTACCTCATGAAGTTGTGGATTCTTAATCATTGGAGGTTTTTAAGAGGCTAGATGAGCATGTCTCTTGGATGATTTAGGTATGGCAGATCCTGCACCAAGCAGGAGGCTGGACTCAATGACTCTTGTGGCCCCTTCTAGCACTATGATTTTGGGACTACAGTTGTCATTGGTAACCATGCAGCAGCCTGGCCAGCAGCTGCCACTGGCTGAGTCAGCAGGCAAGGAATTTTTGAAGTATATGTGCTCCTAACAGTGGAGGATAGAGCCACTCCCTAGGATTCCCCCGCCATCCCTGACTCGCCTCCTAATGATCTCACATCAGGCCTCTTCCTCATTGCTCCCTCCACCTCTTGGTCTCTCCTACAGTGCTACCCAGGCATCTTGGGGATTTACTGCTTCCGCAAGATTTTCCCCAGCTTCTCCCTCACTTGCTACTGTTCTGCCTCAAAGACCTCCTACAGATGAGTGCTTGTTCACACAATCAGATGTAGTTACTCTGGAGTCATTGCGTCTCTTCACCTCTGTTCTCAGAAGCAGGGAAAATCAGAGGTTAATTCGATCGTCCCTTCCCTTCCCCATGTCTTCCTGCTTGGGAACTTGCAGGGAGTTGCTAGCAGGGGGAGCTGGAATAACAAGCAGTCAGTGAGACAGTGGAGGAGGGGTTTCGAGAGCAGTCATATGGGGTGCTAAGGAAAAAATGCTCAGGTTTACTGTGACTTTGGAGGATTACACAAACTTGAATGTTCCATTTCATATGAGCATCCCCTACCAGATCTCCTCTGTCCCCACTTTAATATCCTTTCTTTGGAGAGGTAAGTACCTTTCCTTTGCCTTGACCCCACCCTCTCCTCGTGGAAACACAGAGGTGATTCAAATGATTTAGTAGGTACTTACCTCCCTAAGAGCTCTCGTGACAATAAACCCTGGGTGTATGCTTGGCTAAGGCCCAGTGATGGGTTAACCTTGCCCTGTCCAAGGACAGGTTTTCCTGATTCGCATTCTCAAGGCCTCTATTCTTGTGTCTTCAAGCTGTACAATTGTACAGCTTTGAGTCATGATCATGCTGCTCTTTAATTGTTATCACTGTCTCATTGTGGGAATGTAGCAGCTTTTCCCCTCCTTTATTATGATGGGGGGAAAGAACTGACTGTTTAGTGCTATACACCTAGCATCACCTCTTACCCCACCTCCTCTCTAAACTTCTTGACTGAAAGGAGATACAAGCAATGTTTCTCCATGCGGGGATGCAGAGAAGACCTGTTGTCAAAGCCTGTTTTGAGGCTGTGATAACAAAAAGACCAACGTTTCTCAAGTATTCGAGGTCTCTTCAGATGAAAAGCTCATCTTCGGGGCTGGGGGGAAGGCAAGTTCAGTGTTGCATAGACATCGGCTTCGCTCAGCAGATTAAGTAAAAACTTGCTCATCAGTAACTGATTGCCATGTGCATCTATATTATGTAGATGAAATTAATCAAGGCTAAGGGTTAAAGTTTCCCATTTGTTCTTTTTGAGAAATCAACTGGAGTAGTTCAGGAGGGAGGTAAATTGCTTTAAACATTATTATGTGTGGGGGTTTTTCCTCCTGAAGTTTTCCTGTC
The DNA here is from genome assembly GCA_003113815.1 of Sphenodon punctatus. Taxonomy (NCBI): domain Eukaryota; kingdom Metazoa; phylum Chordata; class Lepidosauria; order Sphenodontia; family Sphenodontidae; genus Sphenodon; species Sphenodon punctatus. The sequence continues at coordinate 6,981,284 of QEPC01007512.1, read as the reverse complement.
TTGACAGAACAAGGTCTAGAATCTTAACACAGTGCCAGCGCTGATTGGACAGAGTTATTATGAAACACTAGTTGGCCCTAGATATTTGATGATTAAATACTGGTCTGCTTAAAATATGCCAAGTTGCCACACTGAGGAAACCAAAGGGTGCATTTTGGGGAGGGGGCAAATGAACTCTTTAAAGAAGAAAAGCAGGATATCATGTTATTAATTGACTAGGACTCCTGTGAACATCCTCTCCTTTTATCCATTTGCATCCAAATAAATTTATTCTGGCAATTTGCGTGTGCTGGATTTACTGTACTGTAGATGCCTTTCTTACTAGAGAGAGGTGCTTGCTTCACTGGAGAATGACAATGGAAGCTCCCTCAAACTGCCTTATGAAAGGGTGGGGAGGGAACAAAGGGTCCAGTGGTTTGTTTGAGGCTTGGGAGTACTGACTTAAATTTTCTACTTCACTTCATACTTCCTGTGCAGCATTGAGTGAGAAAGTTTGTTCCTCAGTTTCACATCTGTAAAATGGGGCTAACATGGGTTTTGTGACAATAAATACGTTAAACATTGTGAGGCACTTGGATACTGTGGTAATAATACTTCCCCAGCTCTGGCCTAGTGTCTAAAAGTTCATTACCTGCATCATTACCTACCTTTGTTGTGTTAGATCCTTCCTCTGAGATGGGCTTCAAACAGCCCATGCGAGTGCTTCCATTTTGCATCTGGAGTATATGAAAGTTGCAGTGAGCAGGAAGCTGCAGCTGTATGCAAATCCAGCATCAGTTGAAGACATTTGTTTAATTTTGCCTAATACCTTTGCTATAATAGTTGGGCTTGTGTAACTTGAATCGCATCATTATTGTGGGAAGATTGCTGGCCAAGATTTTCTGGGTCAGTAGCTGCTCCAGGTGCTCAGCCCTTCTGTAAAACCTGGAAGACAAGGTGTCTAAAGAGGAAGTTAGGAGTCTAACTTCAGGTGCAGAGCAACAAGCATCTTTGCCTTATAATTGTCATGGATGTAGTAGCAATGCACTGTGTGCGTGTGTCGCAAAAATGGGTTTTGGCTTCCTATCCAGCTTCTCCCTGCTTGGCCCTCTTATCCTTGCTAACGTTTGGCCTGATAATGGCTGTACTTCCTGGCCACTGCAATATTCTAAATTAAAAATAAAGACTTCAGTATGTTTTGGAAAGCTTCACAGCTCAAGTTTCCTAACTTGACCTACTTTAGTCAACACTCACTGAAAAGCTCCTTCCTATGCTTACTTCTTGTGGAGCGTTTACTTCCAAGTCGACTGTGAACCTGTGAACGTGCCCTGTAAACACACATCCTTACAAAAACATGCCTTTGCTATCAGACATAACTTTGTTTGTAGCCTCGTGTGTTGGCAAATTTCATGACGTTGCTAGAGTGCAGTTTAAGTTTAACTGCCCCCATCGGTGCATTTTGATAGAGATACAAAACAGAATTTGGGGGTGGCAGGTGTGGAAGGCTAACCCTGTCCTCCCTAGTGCAGGGAGGAGTTGGGGCAGGCCTCCTTGCCCGCTCTAGTGGCGGGACAGTGCTCAGTTTTGCCCCTGGGGGGGAGGGTGCAAGTAGTTGTCTGATCCACAGGAGAATAAGGGGCAGAATATTCCAAAAAATGGGTCCTGGTGCTGCTGCTCTCGACAAGTGCATAGCTATAATTGGGACAGGCACTGTAGCTAGACTGGGAGGCCCACACTGTTTAGTAGGTGTGTCCCCTGCTGCTGGGAGGGAGGACAGGGTGGCATTCGAACCTAGCTACTGCTCTGGGGCAGGGCCTATCAGTGGCATTCCTTGCTACTCCTTGTCTAGAGCGAGGAGCATCTGTGATCAAGGGGATAAGTCTGCTGGACCCCTGAGTTCTCATCATCATTGTAGTCCTGTCAGTTGATTTCTTCCCACTGAGAATTCTCACAGTACCTAGCTCTTAACTAGAGCTGAAATGAATATCTTCAGAGAATATCGTATCCAGCTCTTTCACCCGCTTGGATTTGGGCCCAACAAAGCAGTTTTGAACTACTATTCAGCTCTTGCTTCATTTGTGGAAACAAATCTCCATTTTGGTTGTTTGGGGTTGGCTATTTCAGTGTGTTTGGTGTTTTGGTTACTTCATTTCAGCACTATTAGGTCTATTGTGCAGCAAGCACCAAGAGTGCCAAAACATGACCGAAATACAAACAAAAATAGCTGAAATACACAAGTGGCTGAAATAACAACTAAATGGATATGTGATTTATCATTTCCATAGCAGGTAATTTATGTGGCTTTTTGGTGGGCTATCCAAAAATGTGAATAATTCACAAATACGAAAACACCTCTGTGTGTGTGTGTGTTTGTGTGTGTGTTTGTGTTTGTGTTTAAGTTCAGAGGCCTGAATAGAAGTTGGCGACGAGGAAACTTACGAGGTGCACTCAGAAAGAAAAGGGTCCAGATCATGGATCCGTAGCGGTGCGGACAGCAGAGAAGATTTTCTTTGCTGCCCGCATCGCGTCCGCTAAGTCCTGCCCAGCTGAGCTGTTCCGGGTGGTGAGGGGACTGGTCAGTCTGGCCGCCCTCCGCCTGGACGTGGAACCATCAAATGCTCGCTGTGATTTGTTTGTGGACTGTTTTGCAGATAAAATCGCTCAAATTCACCACCGTTTTGATGTGACTTTTTAAGCAGAGAATGGGCAGAGAAAGCCCCATCTGGTCTGTTTTGTGGGATGAGTTTCGGATGGTGTCACCCTCAGATGCGGGGAATGCTCTTGGGATTGTTCGAGCCACCAATTCTGAATTAGATCATGTTCGTCCTGGCTGCTTAAGGCTAGCTGGGAGACATTGGGGCCATTGCTGGTGAGGATAGTCAATGCCTCCCTTGGGGAGGGCAGGGTGCCGGGCTGTCTCAAGGAGGTGGTGGTGCGGCTCCTGCTCAAAAAGCCATCTTTGGACATTGATGTCCTTGCCAGTTATCAGCCAGTCTTTTAACCTTCTCTTTTTAGGAAAGGTTATTGAACGGGTGGTGGCTCAGCAGCTCCAGGGGCATTTGGACCGGATTAATTTTCTCGATCCTTTGCAGTTGGGCTTTCGTCCGGGTTATGGCATGGAAGCTGCGCTTGTGGCCTTGGCCGATGACCTTTCCCGTGAGTTAGACCGGGGTTGTTCGATAGTTGGTCTTGTTAGATCTCTCTGCTGCGTTTGATACTGTTGATCATGAGTTGTTGGTGACTCGGCTGCGGGACCGGGCAGGGATTGAATGGTTCCGCTCATTCCTGGCCGGGAGAACCCAGCGTGTGGTGCTGGGGGAGTTTTCATCTTCCCCCTGGGGCCTCACATGTGGAGTACCACAGGGTTCAATCCTATCCCCTGGAGGGAGTTCCAGGCATGGGGAGCAGCAAGGCAGAAAGGACTAAGGCGGTTAGGGGAGCGAGGGAGAGTGAGGGAGGGGGCAGAGGAGAAGCGGAGAATGCGTGCAGGAATGTGTAGGGAAACTAGGGCTGAGAGGTAAAGGGGAGCCAGGTTGTGAAGGGATTTGTAAGTGAATACCAGGAGTTTGTGAAGGATGCGTTGGGGAAGGGGGAGCCAGTGAAGTGAGGAGAGGAGAGGCTGCACATGGTCGAAGCAACGGACTGAGTGGATGACCCTAGCAGCGGAGTTTTGGATGGAGATAAGGGGGGACAGGTAAGAGTGGAGGAGGCCAGTAAGGAGGAGGTTGCAGTAGTCAAGGCGAGAGATGACCGTGGCGTGAACAAAGGTTTTGGCTGTGAAGACAGAGAGAAAAAGGGACAAATCCAAGCAATGTTATGGAGGGCAAAGCGACAGGACTTGGCGACGACGTCGATGTAAGGTTTAAAGGAAAGGTGAGTATCGAAGACGAAGCTCAAGCTACGGCCTTGGGGAACGGGGCGGATGGTGACCCCATCGATAAGGATGGACAGGGAAGAGGGAGAGGAAGGGTAGGGAGGAAAGATAAGGAGTTCAGTCTTAGCCGTGTTAAGCTTGAGCTGACGTTGGGACATCCAGGTGGAGATATCAGAGGCAAGCTTGGGCAGAAGGGGAGAGAGAGGGGGGTGGAGATATAGAGTTGAGTGTCGTCAGCATAGAGGTGATTTTGGAAGCCGTGGGAGGCAATGAGTTTGCCAAGGGACAGAGTGTAGATAGAGAAAAGGAGAGGGCCTTGGGGAACCCCAACCGAGAGGGGGAGGGAGGAGGAATTGGAATTGGGAAGAGACACATTAAAGGAGCGGTCAGAGAGGTAGGAGGAGAACCAGTCAAGGAAAGAGCCGCAGAAGCCTAGGGAGCAGAGAGAGTCCAGTAGGAGTGAGTGGTCGACAGCGTCAAAGACAGCAGAGAGGTCAAGGAGGACAAGAATGGAGTAAAGGCACTTAGATTTAGTGATAAGTAGATCATTGGTGATCTTGGCAAGGGCAGTTTCAGTGGAGTGAAGGGGGCGGAAGCCAGATTGGAGAGGGTCCAGGGAGGATTTGGCATAGAGGAGATCCAGGCAGCGGGAGTAGACAACGCATTCCAGAAGCTTAGAGGCGAAGGGTAGGAGGGAGACCGGTAACTAGAGGAATCGGGGGTGGACTTTTTGAGGATGGGAGAGACAGTGGAGAGGGAGAGAATAATGACATGTAAAAGAGGGGGGGCGACAGTGGGAGCAGTGGAGGTCAGGAGGTGGGAGGGGATTGGGTCGAGAGGGCAGGTGGAGGGGTTGGAGGAAGAGAGCAAAGAGGAGATTTCCTCAAGCGAGGCAGGAGGGGAGGGGGAGCGGGGAGAGGAGACGGGTGGGAAGCAGTGTCCTGGCGGATCTTGTCAATCTTTGAGGTGAAGAATGACGTGAGATTCTGAGCAGAAAGGGAAGAGGGTGGAGGAGGGCAGGGGGGCTTGAGAAGGGAGTCAAAGGTGGAGAAGAGGCGGTGGGGGTCACGAGAGTAGGATTCAACCCAGGAGGCATTGTAGTGTTGCCTCGCCAGGGAGATAGTGAAAGAGAGGGAGGAGAGGGAGAATTTATAGTGGAGGAAGTCAGGGTGGGAGCGGGATTTGCGCCAGAGGTGTTCAGCAGCCCGGGCACAGGAGCGGAGGTAGCGGATAGTAAGGGTGAGCCAAGGACAGGGGTTTGGGGGTTGAACAGGGCGGGAGGAGAGGGGTGCAAGAGAGTCGAGGGTCATGGTGAGAGGCGTTGAGAAAAGAGATGGCAGTGTCAGGGGAAGAGGAGGAGAAGACAGGAGGGAGGAGGGGGGAGAGGGAGGAAGCAAAGTCTAAAGGGTTAATAGCCTGCAAATCACAGAAGGGGTGCGGAGCTGGGGAAGAAGATGGGGGTTGGTGGAAGAGGTTGTAGGAAACGAGGTAATGGTCGGACATGAGACAAAGGTCAAAGGAGAGGTCAGCAACAGGACAGTTTCTGGAGAAGATGACAAATTCTGGAGAAGAATTTAGTTGCATTTAGACTATACAGTTAACCACATGAACCACATGCAGTTAAAGTAATTATTCCACTATCTCTTCCCATCTCCCCATCCATGCTAACTAGAACAGGCAACAAAAAGCAGGTCTGAAAGGGCTGGCATTTTTTTATATATGGCAGCACGCTATGAAATGTCTAGTCATGTGCTCTGAGGAGAAGATCTGAAGTTAATGGGAGTGTCACCATGGCATTAGTAGAGCCTGGAATTCACTCCTTGGTGCATCCTTTAGAATTCATTGTTTGAACTGAAACTTGCAGCTAGGTTATTTTTTTTTTTCTTTTATTCAAAGGAGCTAGCATCCATCATCATCTATAGAAAACGGTGCTGAGGCCACAGAGGAGTCAAGGATATATAGAGGCAAGAATGTGCTACTGTGGCCTGGCCCCTTCCCATAAAAGGTTGAAGGTCACGGTCCGTGAAACCACAGGATAGCCATGCTGTTGCCTGTGACTGAGTAAAGAACTGGAGTTTTCAGGATTGATAAATGAGCTCCAGGATGGCAGGGAAAGAAGTGACTAATAATGGTGTTGGGGGACTTCATGTCAAACCTGCTCACTGGGTGGTTTTTCTAACTGACTAGCACTGCTGATTCCAGCCTGTAATCTGTGGAATGAGTTTTTCTTCTTCTGCCTTACGTGGTAACAGCTAAAGCTCTGCAGCATAGCCCAATTGACAATCTCATTCATGATACATGGGGCAGAACAGAATCCAACTTGCTTCCCTCTTCCCCACCCCAATGGATTCCTCCAAAGTCAATAGAGCTGCACTCGTTTACTACCAGCTTCAGAACATGGACTTTCTCATTCCCCTCTTTTCTTCAGTGCAAGGGGATGGGGTGGGTTGGGGTAGGATAGGGTTGTGAGGTGAGGGCTGAATTTGGGAAATGTGGTGGTGGTATTGGGGCATTTAGTAGGGTGGGGATGTTTTGGGGTTGTTTTTGTATTTTACCATTTTTATGGATTGTTTTTATGTGTTTATATCTATTCTAGGGCACCCTGAGACTTTTTAGGGAAGGGCAGGATAAAAATTTAAATAAATAAAATAAAAAAACCTCCAATTTTTATGTCTTGATGATGATGTCAGCGGGGTGTGTGTGTGTTAAATTCACGGTGGTGCAGAGGTTAAGCACAAGGTTTTCATGCCCCCATAGTCTTTCTTAAATCCTGCTTTGACTGTGGAAGTGGGTTTTAAGTGGCGTATCAGTTGTGTGTG
>QEPC01007512.1:6926345-6974534 GCA_003113815.1 Sphenodon punctatus | reverse complement strand
AGAGTTGAGTGTCATCAGCATAGAGGTGATATTGGAAGCCGTGGGAGGCAATGAGTTTGCCAAGGGACAGAGTGTAGATAGAGAAAAGGAGAGGGCCTTGGGGAACTCCAACCGAGAGGGGGAGGGAGGAGGAATTGGAATTGGGAAGAGACACATTAAAGGAGCGGTCAGAGAGGTAGGAGGAGAACCAGTCAAGGAAAGAGCCGCAGAAGCCTAGGGAGCAGAGAGAGTCCAGTAGGAGTGAGTGGTCGACAGCGTCAAAGACAGCAGAGAGGTCAAGGAGGACAAGAATGGAGTAAAGGCACTTAGATTTAGTGATAAGTAGATCATTGGTGATCTTGGCAAGGGCAGTTTCAGTGGAGTGAAGGGGGCGGAAGCCAGATTGGAGAGGGTCCAGGGAGGATTTGGCATAGAGGAGATCCAGGCAGCGGGAGTAGACAACGCATTCCAGAAGCTTAGAGGCGAAGGGTAGGAGGGAGACCGGTAACTAGAGGAATCGGGGGTGGACTTTTTGAGGATGGGAGAGACAGTGGAGAGGGAGAGAATAATGACATGTAAAAGAGGGGGGGCGACAGTGGGAGCAGTGGAGGTCAGGAGGTGGGAGGGGATTGGGTCGAGAGGGCAGGTGGAGGGGTTGGAGGAAGAGAGCAAAGAGGAGATTTCCTCAAGCGAGGCAGGAGGGGAGGGGGAGCGGGGAGAGGAGACGGGTGGGAAGCAGTGTCCTGGCGGATCTTGTCAATCTTTGAGGTGAAGAATGACGTGAGATTCTGAGCAGAAAGGGAAGAGGGTGGAGGAGGGCAGGGGGGCTTGAGAAGGGAGTCAAAGGTGGAGAAGAGGCGGTGGGGGTCACGAGAGTAGGATTCAACCCAGGAGGCATTGTAGTGTTGCCTCGCCAGGGAGATAGTGAAAGAGAGGGAGGAGAGGGAGAATTTATAGTGGAGGAAGTCAGGGTGGGAGCGGGATTTGCGCCAGAGGTGTTCAGCAGCCCGGGCACAGGAGCGGAGGTAGCGGATAGTAAGGGTGAGCCAAGGACAGGGGTTTGGGGGTTGAACAGGGCGGGAGGAGAGGGGTGCAAGAGAGTCGAGGGTCATGGTGAGAGGCGTTGAGAAAAGAGATGGCAGTGTCAGGGGAAGAGGAGGAGAAGACAGGAGGGAGGAGGGGGGAGAGGGAGGAAGCAAAGTCTAAAGGGTTAATAGCCTGCAAATCACAGAAGGGGTGCGGAGCTGGGGAAGAAGATGGGGGTTGGTGGAAGAGGTTGTAGGAAACGAGGTAATGGTCGGACATGAGACAAAGGTCAAAGGAGAGGTCAGCAACAGGACAGTTTCTGGAGAAGATGACAAATTCTGGAGAAGAATTTAGTTGCATTTAGACTATACAGTTAACCACATGAACCACATGCAGTTAAAGTAATTATTCCACTATCTCTTCCCATCTCCCCATCCATGCTAACTAGAACAGGCAACAAAAAGCAGGTCTGAAAGGGCTGGCATTTTTTTATATATGGCAGCACGCTATGAAATGTCTAGTCATGTGCTCTGAGGAGAAGATCTGAAGTTAATGGGAGTGTCACCATGGCATTAGTAGAGCCTGGAATTCACTCCTTGGTGCATCCTTTAGAATTCATTGTTTGAACTGAAACTTGCAGCTAGGTTATTTTTTTTTTTCTTTTATTCAAAGGAGCTAGCATCCATCATCATCTATAGAAAACGGTGCTGAGGCCACAGAGGAGTCAAGGATATATAGAGGCAAGAATGTGCTACTGTGGCCTGGCCCCTTCCCATAAAAGGTTGAAGGTCACGGTCCGTGAAACCACAGGATAGCCATGCTGTTGCCTGTGACTGAGTAAAGAACTGGAGTTTTCAGGGTTGATAAATGAGCTCCAGGATGGCAGGGAAAGAAGTGACTAATAATGGTGTTGGGGGACTTCATGTCAAACCTGCTCACTGGGTGGTTTTTCTAACTGACTAGCACTGCTGATTCCAGCCTGTAATCTGTGGAATGAGTTTTTCTTCTTCTGCCTTACGTGGTAACAGCTAAAGCTCTGCAGCATAGCCCAATTGACAATCTCATTCATGATACATGGGGCAGAACAGAATCCAACTTGCTTCCCTCTTCCCCACCCCAATGGATTCCTCCAAAGTCAATAGAGCTGCACTCGTTTACTACCAGCTTCAGAACATGGACTTTCTCATTCCCCTCTTTTCTTCAGTGCAAGGGGATGGGGTGGGTTGGGGTAGGATAGGGTTGTGAGGTGGGGGCTGAATTTGGGAAATGTGGTGGTGGTATTGGGGCATTTAGTAGGGTGGGGATGTTTTGGGGTTGTTTTTGTATTTTACCATTTTTATGGATTGTTTTTATGTGTTTATATCTATTCTAGGGCACCCTGAGACTTTTTAGGGAAGGGCAGGATAAAAATTTAAATAAATAAAATAAAAAAACCTCCAATTTTTATGTCTTGATGATGATGTCAGCGGTGTGTGTGTGTGTTAAATTCACGGTGGTGCAGAGGTTAAGCACAAGGTTTTCATGCCCCCATAGTCTTTCTTAAATCCTGCTTTGACTTTGGAAGTGGGTTTTAAGTGGCGTATCAGTTGTGTGTGCTTTTTCTGCAAAGCAATGAATTTCCTCCATGGAAATTCATGTGCATGTTAGACTCCATCTTCTATGCTTTTTTAAATAGTAAATGTAATAGTGGTAACTCCAGAAAAGCCATATTTATCTCCTGTTTTGAGACCTTTTTGTCTTCTGTTCTTCAATGCCAACTTGGGACATGGTGGAGCTCTCCATCAGTTGAAGTCTCTAAAGTGAGACTGTATACGTCTCTCTCTACGAGAAATGCTGCAACTCAAACCAAAGTTGTGGGTTTAATGCAGAAATGACTGGGTGAAATTATCAGATCTGGTCAGACTAGAACAGCGGTCCCCCACCATAAAAGTGAGCAAGCGTTGCTGTGAAGGTGCCACTGTGCCATTTGATGGTTTTGTCACTCTGTCTATAAACCTTGCACTTTGAAAGTGATTTGTGCAATTAAAAGATCGAGGAGTACTGGTCTAGATGGTTCTCATGGTTACTTTCGGCTGTAGAGGGTAGGAAGTAGCTAGCAGCTCTTGACTGATGCTAATTTTGCATGGTTTACTACTGTATTGCTTTGTTTAAAATAGCTCTTTGGATCTTGACAGTGGCAAATGAAATCCCAGAAGCAGCAAGCACCTGCAAATTCTCGCCTATAACTTTGTATTCTGCTGAAGAGTCCTTGTAATTTAGTTACAAGATCAGTTTCCCCATTAGGTGAGTTGTTGTTTTAATCAGAGGGAATATTGTAGCTGGAATGTGCCGCACAATGGAGTATAAAATGTATTTTGGCACATAGACTAAAGATGATTCTTCCCCCACTCCCTCGCCCACAATTATAAACCTATTTAGAAGGCACTGACACCCAGAGTGATGAAATGTCAAACTGTAGATTAGGTGAGCAAGCTATAATGTTTCCACTAATATATATCTATATGTATTTATCTGCTTGGAGAGGAAGAGACTCCAAGAAGCGTTTTACCTTTATGTGTAATTAGTTTCCTCTGAAGTTAAATTAATTTTGGTACTTTGTGATGCAGATTAAGCACTTTGCACCTTAGTCCTCCAGACAAGCCCTGTCGAATTGAAATGCTTGGGAAGGGAAGTCTGAATGAATGTCATGGCTAAGAGAGATTAGAAATAGCTCACTCTAGAGTGGTGTTCAAGTCTTGTGTCCTTCAGACCTGAGAACTGTCCCTCTAGGCAGTAACCTGTCTGTCTTGGATACTTACATGGCTCCTGTAACCAAAGCACACACCTTACAATCAGTTAACACATTTATCCCCCTGGGACACCCTTGCTGAGGTAAGATGTGCCTTATCCCCCACTTTACAGATGGGGAACTGAGGCCCAGAGAGACTTAAGGGAAAGATTTTCAAAAATGGCCTTTTGAAAGTTAGTGGGAGTTGATGATGTTCTCTTGTTCCATGATAATCCTTTCAGACTGTGAAGTTCAAGGATAAAAGTCAGTGGCACCAAAGTGACAATTTAGCCTTTGAAAATGAACCACTGAGGCAGTGACACTCAGTCCTGACTGGCTAGAAGGGACAAGGGGAGGGGCACATAGGAAGAGAGAGGTGTACATGCGTGAAGCTGTAGGTGTAAGTGCTTAACTTAGAAAGGAGTACAGGGATGGTGAAGGATGAAACGGTACACAGAAAAGCATAAAGGAACTATTTAACGGCATGGGGAGTTGGAGAGAGCCTGATAAATTAGGTAGGTTATAGTCATGATCAGGTCTTCCAATAGCTGGCGCAGGCCTGTGACCATCCTTCTCTTTCTCAGAATGAAATTTTGGCATCCAAGCTATCAGAATAGGGTGTCTGAGTTTAATCCTTCAGTGAGGCGAAGGAGGTGTAGTCCCAGTGATGTGGGCCGTAAATTTTTCAACAGGAATGTTTTGGTAATGGGAAATAGTCCAGAAACATTTTCACTATATTTTTCCAGAAAACTTTCCATTTCTAAAAATGTATTGTTTCAAAAAATTAATTAGTAATGTAACATAACATTTTTTTCTAATTATTTCAGTTCAACTACTTTCGGCTAGCGTAAAAACTTTTGAGAAATGTATCCAGCACATAAAATTAACAGTGTACTTTTTGATTTTCGTTTACTAAGTACATGTAAATAAACATGCTAAATCAAATACCAATCAATTTAGGCCATTGGAAAGTTTTCCAGAAAATTTGCATCAGAAAGTTTTTTGATTAAAAATCTTCTGGAAAGTCCAGCCCACCCCAAGATATTGTTCCAGACTCTTTGCAGTCTACCATAGACTGTCTTGTACTGGTTACCCTTTCTTCTGTTTTCTGAGGTTTTCTTCTTAACTATAATGGCTGGAAACTTGTTTTTTATTTATTTATTTTATTTTTAAAACCCCATAAATTCTGGAGGACAAAACAAGAGCTTTAGAGAATTGCCAGTTTACTGTTCTTCTGTGTAGTGGTTATTTCCGATCCCTAGTGCTGTGTTAGTTCCTGATTGGGAATGAGGTTAGCAATCCACCTCTGCAAATCATAGTGTTACCTGTCTGCAGATGAGTCAGTGGCTGGCTGCTGACCCAAGCACAATACAGACTGAGAATCAAGACCAGAGACCTGCCCTTACCCAAGGGGAGGGTGAACTCGAAGGGTTGATTCACCTGGGCAGGGGGAGCGAGATTTAGCTCAACCCCCTTTTCCCCTCTTGATGTGGCATGGTTCCGCCCCGCTATTATCTACACAGGGTCTTTACTATTGTTTGTATGTGTGTGTGAATTATATTGTAATAAAGTTGCGGCCAAGGCCTTTTTACCCCAGAGCATGTCTCTGTCTGTTCTTATGGGTGGTGCGGGCACAAAGCTTGGGAATCACTGATTTCAGCTTCTTGAGTTCTGTCCCAATCACTGTTTACTTGATGTGTATCCTCAGGAAGTCATGCAGCTTCTCTGTGGCAGTGTGGTTTCATTGCTTAACGTCTGTAAAGCACTTTGGGATGTTTATGTGAAAAATGCTGCCGTTAAAACCATTGTTTCTATTATTTCTGCCTTTCTCTGTCAAATACTATCGGAGTCATTCATGTTCATTGAGTAATTCACAGTTGGAGGCAGAGCAGGTAGAAAGGTGAAATAATGAATTGAGACTGGCTTTGTGGACAGCTTGGAGGCGTGGTGGGTGGCAGATTTTGCCGTTAGTGGAAGGAAGACAATGAAGTCTCCTACTTAAGCATGTCAGGGTGGGAAGAATTGCTAAGGCAACAAATTACTTGTATTCTTTGCAGAGGGGAATGAGTATAACAAAGCAATTGAACTGTCTTTTCAGGAAAACACAGATTGCAAAAGCAGACTTAATTTTGTGGCTCTCTTTTGTACCAAACTACTTGAAACCATTTCCCATCTCACAAGTACTTCCAAGCATTAAAATGTGTGTTTGCTTGTCATTACCAATATTTCTTTGATGGAAGCTATTGCTTGTCATGACCAATATATCTTTGTCCAAAGCTATTGAAACAAAGTGATCTTTCTTTTTACCTGCTCTCTTCTTTGCAAAAGGAAGTGACTCTCCCCCTCCCCCCCCCCCTTTTTGGTTGTATATAAAAATCGATAATTTGCAATATTACTTAGAATGATTGCCTGCCCCACCCTCCCCCCACCTCCTTTGTATGACACCAGAAGATTGGCCCCCATCTTAAATCAAATTCTGGCAGGCAGAGGGCTCTTGACAGCCTTGCAAATGCTTTTGTTACAAGTCAGCTTTAGCCAATTCTTATTTGTAAATGACAATTTTCTACAGAAAAATGTATGCTTGGACTTCAATTGTAGAGATGTGGATTGCAGCCAGGAGAGGAATAATTGAATTCTAATGCTGCTCTTTTTTAGAGAGAGTTTTTTAAAATAAAGAAAGAATGAAGTCTCTGAAAGATGGTTAGTATGACAGTTTTGGGGAGTATCCACCCAAGCAGATTTTGGTAGCACTTGAATTTGGAGGGCTGTTTAATTGGTTCCACACTGAATGAGCTTGGGGTGCTTTAGCTTTTTGGTGTAGGGCCATGGTTCCCAAATGTTATCCTATGCTGCCGTATTCCACAAAGCCAAACTTAGCTGCACCACACCTACAAAAAAGGTCTCCTATAAACTTACATTTATTTAAGGTCAGTAAGCCCTGACCCCTTATTCGGGCAGGGTATTCAACCCGCAGTGACCTGTCCAGGTTTGCATGTGCACGCACACACACACACCCCATGAATGTGCGCACACTTACAGGATGGTAGGTGCAGACCCTCTACCCCTGCCAGAGCTGGTTCAGCGACTAAGTGGTGATGGCAATTGGGGCCAGACATGTCACTCCTGAGATGAATTGGCACCACCTCAAGGAGGCAGGCAGGCCACCCAGTTTGGAAATTACTGATGTAAGGTCTGACTTGTGGTCGAGATAGAATATTTATAACCTACCTATCTGGTGGCTCTTGCCAATTGCTTTGGTTGGCTGGTGGATCATGTTGCTGCACAGACTTGTGTTGTGCAGATCCCTTTTAACTTCATTGAGGTCCCATTTGTAGGGGCATGGCTTATGAATGGTAAAGGGATTTTTAAGAAAATGCTAAAGCTTTCATCTTATTTGATTGCACAGTTCTGACTACAGCCATGCATGACTGTAACGTAACTTATTTGCACTGCTGGTATATATGGAATCTTTAGAAGAAGCTTTGCTATTGAAGCACTGATTGCAGCTCTGAAGTCTGTATCCCATAGTCATAATAACAGCCACTTTTTCTCCTGTGGGAGGTTCTCTCACAACTCACACCTGGCATGGGATCTGCCATTGACCCCGTACCTCAGTTTCTCTCCAAAAAGACACCAGTTTCTCCATTCTCTAGAATACGCAGTTTTTAATTAACCCAATCGATTGGCTCATTAGCCCATCTCCATTAACCCCTTCCAAGTATTGTCTCTATATCTGCTCTATCCCTGTACAGACTTATCCAGCCCTGGTCTGGGCATGATCCCACAAGGACCTGTAGTGGGTGTATGATGCCGAACCGCTCCTTCAGCATTTCTCTTGCTGGTACCTCCTCTTCGTTGCTTCCCCTCTCTGTGGGAGTTCCCCAAGGCTCTGTCCTGGCCCCCCTTCTCTTCTCCCTTTACACTCTCTCTCTGGGTAAACTCATTGACACCCACGGCTTCCAGTATCTCCTGTATGCTGATGACACACAACTCTCTCTCTCCATTCCCATGTTCTACCCTTCCATCCAGACTCTTATTGCTGACTGTCTTGCTGACGTCTCTGCCTGGATGTCTCCTTGCTAACTCATGCTTAATATGGCCAAGATCGAACTCCTGATCTTTTCCCTGAAACGTTCCTCTCCTACTTCCCTCTCAATTTCCATTGAGGGAGTCACCAGCCAGCCAGTCCCTCAGACGCATAGCCTGGGATTCATCTTTGACTTCTCCCTCTCCTTTAAGCCTCAAATCCAGTTTGTTGCTAAATCCTATCGTTTCACTCTGTACAGTATTGCTAAAATCTGGCCCTGCCTTACTGTTGCCGCTGCAAAAACCCTAGTCCATGCTCTAGTCATCTCTCGCCTTGACTACTGCAGCTTCCTCCTTATTGGTCTGCTCTGATCTGGCCCCCCTCAACTCCGTTCAACACTCTGCAGCCAAAATCATCCACCTTGCCCGTTGCTTTGACCATGTTCAGCCCCGTCTCTCTTCCCTGCACTGGCTCCCTCTACGGGAATGCATTCAGCACAAGCTCCTGGTCTTCACCTTCAAGGCTCTTCATGGTCTTGCTACTCCATATCTCTCCACTCTTGTATCCTGCCACGCTCACTCCCAACTTTCAAATGCCTCCTGAAAACCCACCTTTTCGTCAGGCCTTCCCTAACCTGTTATGAGTAAAACTGCGTCCTCCCCACCCACCCAGCTCAGAATCTAGTTCCCTGTAACCAAGGCCACTTTCAGACATGTGCCCCCCCCCCCCAACGCATATTCTGGCTGGGGGGTGGAATGCGCAGCCAGGATATGCGCGAGGATCGTTTGGTCTGAAAGCCCTCTCCCTGCGCAGCTTTGCCGGCAGAGATGCGCAGGGATGCAGAGCTCGATTTCCTGCTCTGCATCCCCGCGTGTCTCTTGCCAGCAAAGCTGCACGCAAGGTGGGCTTTCAGACCAGCCGATCCTTGCGCATATCCTGACTGCGCATTCCCCCACAGCCAGAATATGCGTGGGGGGGCATGTCTGAAAGTGGCGTAAGTGAAGCACGTGAGCTTGCAACTTCTCAACCTCATGAATGTACTCTTGTCTTGCCCAATGTTCACCTCTCCCTTGTCTCCTCCTCCCTTGTCTCTTAGATTGTAAGCTCCTTGGGGTAGTGACCTGCCTGTAACTATAGGTTGTACAGTGCCAGGTACATTGCTGGTGCTATATAAATAATAATAAAAATTAATAATAATAAATAAGTTGCTATTCTAACATTAGTTGTGGTTTTGGTTAGCATATGGAAGCTGAGATTGCAGCCTAGTTCTTCTCCAACACAGAATATTTATTTTATTTGATTTTATTTATTTATTTAAAATTTCTTATTACCCCACCCCTCCTGCCACAGGCAGCTTGGGGCAGCTTACAGTCCATAAAAACATAGCAATAATACTAAAAAACACATAAAACAGATAAAAAGGGGGATATTGAAATACCCCCACCCTAACCCATTCCCCCCACCCCATCACCCTCTCCTCCGCCAAATGCCGGAACAGCCAGGTCTTGCAGCTTCTCCAAAAGGAGGGGAGATCTGGGGCCAGCCGGGCCTCAACCGGCAGGGAGTTCCACAGCCGTAGCACGGCCACCGAGAATGCCCTCCCCTGCACATTGGAAGGAGGGGAATTTGTCTTGTAACAGTAGGGTAGCTGGTGGTTATGTACAATTTGGGACACAGAGGCCATGTCTCCATTCTTGAGCTGGAGAAAAGAAGGATTTTTGTACTATTCAGCAGGTGCGCCTTTCCTCACAATTGCAGTTGTTGAGGACTGTTTTTTAAACCTACAGTGTTTTAATAGCTGTTCATTTTCTTTGGCGTTTTCAAGGGTTTCATCTAAAAGATGGCATTTAAAATAAAATAAAATAATAGCATGGGCATTTCTCACGAAAATGTCACTTCTTGAGGAGGAAATATTTGTATGTTTTCTAAACACCTAGAGGGCAGTTTTTTCAGTTCTACTTTCACTTGTTAATTGGTCTGTGTATGTTTATGGAAATAATTTCATGTTCCTGGGGAGAGAATTGGGTTTTAAAAATAGTTTTAGGGGTTTTTATCAACTGTAAGCTGCCCTGAGCCATTATGGGAAGGGCAACATATAAGTTTGAATAAATAATGGTATCCAGTCAATCTCTTGAGTGCTTTTAAAGGTTAAAAACAAAAACATGAAAAGTGATTTGTGGAAACACTGTGGAATTGTTTTGATGTTGGAACTGCTATGCCATGTGGTAACACGGCAGGTTGGTACAGAAGTTTGAAAAGTTCCCCAAAAGAAATCCACGTGCTAACAGAGTGGACACGTCTCTGGGTTTCGTCTGGGGACTCCAGGTTTTCATCCAGAGACTCTGGGCTCCAGAGGAGACCCTGATTTCTATAGGTCAGCCAGGAGAAATCAGTTCTTCTGGGGGCAGCCATGTTGGAAAGGGGGCAGGGCTACATCAGACAAGGAAATGACAGCCCCTTGTTCTGCCCCCTTTCCAACATGGCCCCACCCACGCCAGATGAAAGCCTGGAGGGAGGAGGTAACCCTAGTTACAGCAGTTCAGATATCACAGGAATTGCTCACACGCATTCTCACCTGGGTGCTTTCTGTGGATGTCTGAAAGCACCCTCAGTCAGTAGTTGGGTGGCCATGGTGTTGTAAAAGGGAGTAACGATGATCTTACAGGGTGCATGGGGTTAGTCATGGGGTTCATCTGATGTGGGTGGGGGGCCATGTTGGAAAGGGGGCAGAGCATGGGGCTGTCATTTCCCTGTCTGATGTAGCCCTGCCTCCTTTCCGACATGGCTGCCCCCCAGAAGCCCTGATTTCTCCTGGTTGACCTCTGGCTTAAATCCAACCTGGCTTCTCTCGTAAAGTTGGATAATTAAATTTGAAAGCAGGAATGTTGTTGTTATTTGGACCTGCCTGTGCTCTTTTGTGGGGGAGTAGGAAGCGGGAAATAGAATCTGATTGTGTGTCTACTTTTATAGCGTTGAAGGGTTTTAACAAACATTTCACCTTCAGAGTATTGTACCAACATCTATATCTTTGTGTTCCTTGGTTAAATGGTTTAGTACCCTGGGATCTTGTCTTCACTGTGCATGCCCGGAGCTTACAACTTTTTTTAATAAGCAAGTGTATTCTGGTCCTTGCTACTATGAACACACAAGCCAGCGGCTTTTTGATTTTTCCTTGACTGTCTTCAGAAATGTTTATCTTTGTACTGGAGGGATTGTGATTAAGGCTTCAGGATTGTAGTCCAGAGGGCAGGCAGGGTGCTTAACTGGAAACTATTGGCTTGGAGGCGGATGACAAGCATCGGCCCTATCCTTAGTTATTTGGGGCATCCTGATTAGCTTGAAGCAGGATTGAGTGTACTTTTGCTTTGCGGGCATTTATAGCACCATTGGATTTTACAACATCTGATCAGAACTAGCTATCCAGAGAAAGTGTGGTTGCCGCGTTGGTCTCACTAGACTTCCTGACTACTGGATGCTTTTAATCAGAAGCATGAGATTTTATTCAACCTCCAGCCCATGGGCCAAATCAGAACCATGGCTGTTTTTTATTTAGCCAATTCTAGTTCCTGGACCTGGTCCATAGATCCAGTCTCTACTGTCAAGCACTAAAAAAAGTGGCTCAGTAGCGAAGGGATCAGAGATGAGAGTATGCACTAAGTAGTGATAGACCCTTGGGATAAATCAATGATCTGGATCCTCTCTATCCTCCACACACTCCTTAGAACCCCAACTGCCCTTTGGTTGGGCCCTTTGGTCGGGCCTGAAGGTTGAGATGGAGGGTCGCTGGTGGGGTTGCCCAGTGTGAGGTTTCTACTGGTGAAAGCTGTGAGGAGGCCTACCTCTCCCCCTGGTGAGAGAGAGGTGGGGAGGGAGGACTACCCCTGGTGGCATCAGGGGATGGAAGGAAGGATGGTTTGATACTGGTAGAATGGGCATTGGGATGGGTTAGTAAGGCATATTGTTAGATGTTACTATTTAAATGTTAAATGGGAGGGTAGGGTTTTCTTGTGTATTATGATGTATTTAGTATTGGGTTTCCCCTGCGTGGGATAAAAACCCTAATATTGTATTTATTATTGATGTGAGCCGCCTCGAGCCGACTTTGGTTGGGAGAGTGCGGGGTATAAATTAAAGATGAAATTAAAATGAAAAACTCCTATATGGCCCATGAAGTTTGTAGCAATTTTTAAAGCGGCCCAGGAAGGGAAAAGGTCTCCACCTCTGCCTTGAGATCTTGTCTTCATTGGGGACTTGTCACAGTTTTAGTCATCGGAAGCTGGTCATTTAATTACCTGTGACAGTTCAGCCCTTTATTGGAGACAAGGAAAGCTGCAATTTTGTATTAGGATGTGCTTTAAACTAGGATAAGCTTCAGCATTACAACCAATGTCTTTGCCAACCGTCTTGAACCAAAGTGCAGTCTAAACTGGGACACGGGCTCAGTTGACCCCCATCCCAATTGCCAATGAATTGGACGATTCCTGTTCTCAGGATACAGGACAAAGTAAAAAGGTGTGACTGATCTTAGCACTTCCATGATGCGCTTCATACATCTGAAGATCTCAGCCAAGCCCATTCTTTGTGCAGAAAACAAATCCATGATGATCACAATCCCAAAAGCCACTTACTCCGAGTAGCCCCATTGAAGCTACAGGTGAAGCTACTCGGAGTAAATTTTTTGTGGATCACTGCTGATTTTTTGAGGGGGGGCAGTGTAAATGTTTAATTTAATGGTTGCGTTGATAGTACTGCTTGCCAGTTATCTCTTTAGCCAAAGTTATTTTTTTTATTCCTCCTGAAATAATGAGATTATACAGAAGAGAATACCATTACAGTGTACAACTAAGCTGATATGTAGAAAAATAATACCTAGCTTCTGCATACAATATAATCACACATTTACTTCAGCTTAGAAAAGAGACAACTGAGGTAAGTGTGTGTGAGTGTGTATTTGGTGGGCGGGATATGATACAGTTTTTAATGTGTTGTGCAGAGCAAGTAAATAGGGACGTGCTAATATACATTTTCTCAAAATACTAGGAGTAGGGGACACCCTTTGAAATTGATTGGCAGCAGATTTAAAACAAATAAAACAAAATATTTGTTCACTCAATGTACAGTTAATTTGTGAAACTCGCTGCATTGTGAAGGCCTAACTGGGTTCAAAAAAGAATTGAATATGTCATTAAAGAATAGGACCGTAAATGGCTCTTAGTCGAGTTGGTCATGGAATGAGACCTCAAACTGTTGGTGGCTTGGAATGAATAGCAGGAAATGGATCACGTCATTGTGATCTGTTGTGCGCGTCTTTGAAGTGACCAAGTGTGGCCTCTGTTGGAGACAGGATGCTGGGCTAGATGGCCTATTGATCTGATCCAGTATGACGTCACTTACGTGCTACAGCCGCTGAAAAACAGCTCAGAGTTGCCTACTCTCCTGAACAGGGCTGTTAAACTTTATGAGTTGTATATATGCCAGGTGTACAAGCTTACTCATCAGGCTTGCAGTGGCAGAGAGTGATCATACTTGACACTAATCAGCTCTTTGACAGGGAGCAGTAGAGCTGCATTCCTTGCACTGCAACCCTTATGCTGAGACTTGCAATGTAGGCAGGAGGGAAGCTTCCTGCTCTCCACTCATCAGCTGATTGGCTGTAAGCAGGAACCCGGGGAGAGGCTATGTTGCACCCAGAAAGTTGTCAGCCTGGACAGGTTTGTAAAAATCGATTCCCTTAACCATACCAGGTAAAAGTGAGCAACCGAGTGGATTTTTACAGCTGTAATAGGAGCGTCCATGAGATTTAGTAGTTTCTCAGAGCCCCCACCTGCTGATACACGCTTTTTTGTCATCATTGTTGAGGAAAGGAATTTGGAAACATGATTGGCCTCTTAACTTTTTGGTTTACGATGCAAAGAACAAAACATCACCACATTTTTAAAATAATCTCATGATTTTCAGCTAATGTGATTTATTTTATTTTATTTTATTTTCCCCCAGGGCTGGGGAAGATACCTACCTCATATTTTTTTTTTATTGTTAAAAAAATATTTGGTGTTAGTAATACTTGTGGCTTTTGTGTTCTTCAAGCAGCAGTTATTAGGAGGCAGGAAATTTGGAACAGTCCTGTAATTTTGCTTTTGTTTGTTTAAATTGAAAACCACAACAAAAAACCCCAAAACATTTATGAAAAGAAAATTCCCGGGGAGGGGGGTAGAACATAGTTATTTGAGTGTCTCTATCCAGTCATTCCTCAAATAACCCTCCCCAAACACCCAAATACCTAATATAATTGAACAGAATCTGAATTCCTTTCATGAAGAACTATTCCTATTAACTGGATTAAGGATGGCATCTGAAAACTCTTTCTTTATCACATATTGTTTTGAATAATCTGGTTGAACTGTCTGCTTTTGTTTTGTAATTTCTTACAGATGGTCACAAGAACAAAGAAAATATTTGTAGGTGGATTATCAGCTAATACAGTAGTGGAAGATGTAAAGCAATACTTTGAACAGTTCGGCAAGGTAAGTCCCAGCACAAGTCAGTACGATGTATTTTGAATTCCTTTTCCCTTTCCACCAAATAGTCCCAGGCACATTTTGCAAACCTGCAACAAAAGTCGCACTCAGATGTGAGGCCTAAGTTTGCCTTTAGAAATACGTGTCCAGCATCGAAGACCAGGTTCAGGCAAGTGCAGACTGAACGACTCCATGTTTTGGGGGAACCCACTGCGTGAGAAGTACTGGTGTAAAAACATGGGCCTTGAATGCAGGGAGGTTGTGGAGGATCTGCGGTGATTCAGAAGAGGTCCTCCAATATGTGGAGAAAAAAAAGAACATCAGTGTGACATAAGGTCTCCAAGGCTTACAATCAGGGACCCCGATTGACTGTGCTTTCCCCACTGCCATCAAGGGGGAATGCAGTGAACATGGGTCCTTGTCTACAATACTTGGATCTGTAATTAAATATGTAAATTGCAGATCTGGATCTGAATCCACCATCTAAACTGAAAGCCCATCCCGCTAGTCCAGACCTGCACTGTAGCCACACCGATGCAGAGCATGCAGGCAGCACACAGCTCTGACTTGACCCTGCTCACCCTCTTGGTGGCCATGTGTGCCATCTCCTGTCAACTCTTTCTGGCATTGACGGAACCGAGAGGGGCCCGGAGTACTTTTCAGAAGGGTAGTGGGACTAGAGCTGGAGCCCAAGAGAAGTGTTTCCATCCTGCAACTTGTCCTCTGGAACAATGACGGTGAGTCAGATTGGTCAGGCAAGCGTTAGGCCTTGTGGTGGAATTGCAGGCAAGGAACGGTGTTCCCACATGAGAAAAACACATCAGGTTTCCTTTAATAACAACGGCTGTCGCACATTCTTACGTTAGCAGGGGCCCACAATGCCGTTTTGCAATTCAGGGGTTGAGCATAAGGAAAGAAGAAAACTTAGGGTGATGTTCCACAGAGGATAATGTTATAAAATCATAGAAATTCTCCATCTCATCCTTGTTGGAGAAGCCATCTTATACATGCAGGAGAGTTTTAAGGCACTCCACAAATGTTTGTGAACTAAAGAGACCTATAATACCATGAACCTTCATCATTGCCATGATTTTATAAGACTAAGCAATGAAATGCCCCTGAGGAAGGGTGTTCAGTACACTGCATTGGGTTTGTTTTTATTTACATTCATTGCATACGATTGAGTTTTTAAATTAGATTTGTGCTCACAGCAATTTCATTTTGTGAGGCTGTGTATAAATTTGTTGTTTATCAATTTTATAGGATTATATAAAGTTTATATTATTTTACACATTTTTATTAGACTGTTTTTTGGTGTCAGCTCTTTTTTGGCTTTTGCAGTTGTATTTTGCTATCACCCGTTCCTTTTTCTTCCCCCTCTTTTCGGTTTCTTTGTATATAACCCATCGCAACCTATAACACATTAACCTATGTTAACTTTTTACACATTGCTTCTAAATTATTTACATGTGATTTATTACCCTAACTTAATCGCTATCATATTTTTCTATTTTAACCTATAACGTATGTGATCATATAACTTTTTATTTACCTAAATAAAAATGATTAAAAGGATAAACTACAACTATTAAGTACGTTCGTAGAGGGGACATTTTAGACATATTCATGTCCCTCCACACTTGGCAAACCTGGATGTGGTGGGAGGTTAGCGATACCAGGGATGCCCTGCGCTCTTGAAGCCTCTATTATGGCAGAGAGCAGGAGCCCATTCCTCTGTTAGGAACCCCCCAGTATTCCTCCTGTGCCGACTTCTGCCCCCTTAGAAGGGAAGGGAGTGACAGCTTCCCAGACACCTTACTTTCTGTGACAAGTCACTCCACTCTGTGACCAGCTTATCATATACCTGCTGCAGCCCATCAGTTGTCGCATGCGCAGCCCAAACTCCCTCCTGCATCTTGGTTAGTGCACTGGGCGTGGATGGTGCTGCTTCTGCATCAACCTGTGGACAATCAGGTGGTGTCTGCTCCACCTGAGCAGGTGGAGTTTGCGGGATGTCATCCCCTCTATTGTCTACGCGCGTACACTGTTCACGCTTCTGCTCCTGGTGCTGCCTTTCTCTTAGTACTGCGTGCTCAGGATTGATCTGTGTCCTCCGACCACCATGGTTTCTACAGCTTGATTAAACACCATGAACAAATGGTGCAGCAATGTGGGAGAACTGCGGTCAATCCCCTCTGTACACCACTACATTGCAGCATGTGCAGTGCGCCTCTTTGGAGCTTTGCCTTTTCCACCCACCATGGCCATGCCCATGAACTCGTCCTACCCCATGACCCGCCATCATCCCCCCATCCCAGTTCCCTCACACCCCACTAACTATATATAAGTAATCTATCTATCCTTATTTACTTTTGTTTGGTGCAGTATGGCCTGGCGACTGCTGCGCTATTAAATCCAAATCACTCACTCATTTATCCTTCTATATCTATCCTTATCTATACCCTCTCTCTCTTTTTCTCTGTATGTATGTAATATTATCTGTTTCTGTCTCTCTCCATCTGTCAATCTGGCTCCTATCTCTCTCTCCCTACCCTAATGTGAAATGAATGGCGTTACCATTTCTTTCTGGTGTCTCATGTTCATTTCCTGCTGGTTTCATAAACCTCCTGTTTGTCAGCTTCCGGCTTGTTTTACATTTTCTGGAAACTTTCAGAGTTTCCTGATGTTTTATGACATTTTACAAGTGATACTGAGACTTTCTGACAGATTACAGTAGTTTCTGAGACTTTACGGTACTTTAAAAAAATGGCATCCCCCTTCATGAAACTGCTCAAAACCTTCATGGAGTCGACTATCACCTCCCACAAATTGTCCTACAGTGAAAGATTTCCTTTTGGTGCTCCTCCTTTGACAAACCAGCCCACCCTCTAAACCTGCCTCAGTATACTGTGCTGCATGGATTACATTAGTTCGCTATTTCACAATCTCCATAGGATAAAATGGGAACTTCTAAACCTCAGAACTTTTAAACTACACAGCGGATTTTCTAAATCTAAACTCAGGCAGCAACTACTTGAATTTTCTCACACCTCTACACCTCCATACTGATAACTTTAAACACACTTACTAAAAAACAAATGGTTGCAAAAAACAGTTCTGTCTGCAATTTTGAAACCCCCATAACTCAGCCATTTTTTAACCAATCTTTCTGATATTTGGACAGCTTCGACTCCTCACCCAGTCAATACTCCCTGCCACATTTCATACTGCTAGAGTAAATCATCTCAATATTTTAAAAAGTCAAATTTTCGTGGTTTTAACACGGAGTGCAAGCTGTCTTAATCATAGAGCTGCTACCGCAGTTCTATAATGTGTATAATCCATAATTTCATTTAGCTTTCACCAAAGTCAGTCACTAAATTAATGAAAGCTGCTTCAGTGTACCTGAAGAAAGAATTTGGCCCCAGTTAAGTTGTTATGTATTGATTAGGCAGTTTGGCTATGGTCAGAGACATAAGAAGGATGAGGCCTGAACAAATTCAGTTCAGCTAATTTGATGCATAAGCCTCAGGCTGGCACAAATCAAGAAGGTCCATGAGAATAAAGCTGTAAATAATTCACGCTCTAGCAGAAAAATGTATCTCCAAGGCCACAATAACAACACCAGACAGCCACTATCTCTGAGAAAACAAAGAAGGCCTGAAAGAAAGGGGAGGTAGCCTCAGCAGATCAGACTGGCAACTAGGCAGTAGAGCAATACTCAGAAAAAGCAAAAATAGCTTTGGTGGCTCTGCTCCAAATGATAGAGAAATGAATGGTCAGCTTATTTCTGCAAGTGGCACATTCAAAGAGGGGACCCTGCAACATGTATTCATAATAAATAAAGCTATAAAAGGAAACGCCCGGGGCCTTATCTCTTGTCACTGGCGCTTGAGGCTACTAGCGTTGCAGTGAGCCTGCGTGGGCCTCTGACCCTTACCGTCGCTCTCAAAGATCCAGAGACTCCTGTCCAGCTCTCTGCTGGGCCCCCTCCTCTTCTCCTCTGAACCAGCGTCTTGGACTGTGGCCTCTGACACACAAGATATCCTAGGTTACTGGGGTTCTCAACTGGTAACACTGCCATGTCCAGATGTTAAGTGTCTAGCCAATAAAATTGAGTTGTACCCACATACTTTGGCTTGTTAATTGCCGACCTTCGATCCCGTTTGGGGTAAACTGAGGTACAGCAAACTCGGTTATTTCCTAACAAAGTGACTACATGCTGTTGTGTGTACTGGAGAGCTAGCTTTCTTTTTAGCACTGTTTTTTGTGATAAAAGGTGCCTGCATATGAGATTAAAATACCCTGTTGGGCCAAAAACCTGAGCAGTAGTAATAAAATAGTGATGTGGACAGTGCTAGAGTGTCTGGCTTTATCTTCCTATAGGTTCTTAAAGCAAGGCTTTGTGCTAGTTGAGTGCAGCACACTGTGGTGCTAGAGAAGTGACTTGGGACCATGCTGAAGATCCTTCTGGGCCCCCAGCATGTTAAAAGAGGATATTCATAAGATCCCTTTCGGGTCTGATCTTGTAACCGGATCTGGGCAGGCCAGACACATAGAGGCCCCACTGACTAAAACATGGCCCTTTAGGATTGGATCTCTAAGGATTCATTGCCCAGTAGATAGATAGCTGAGTAGTTAGGGAGCTAGATTGAGCCTTGAGGGAGTTGGGTTTCATTTCCTTCTTTACCACAGACCCTCTTTGTGACCATGGGCAAGTCACTTGGCCTCTCTGTAAAATGGAGAAAATCATAGAATAGTAGGGTTGGAAGGGACCTTAAGGGTCATCTCGCCCAGCCCCCTGCTCCAGTAGCACTAGCATACTGTACAGGGGTGTTAGTGATAATGATAGATTCTGTGGTAATGGGTTATTGTAAGTAAGTATAGACCCTTACAATGAACATGGGTGGTTAATTTACGATTATCCATCTTCATTTTATTTGTTCCAGCTGATCTGATCCTTTGGTAACTTAGTGCAATGTTTCTAAAACATTCAAGATAGCATCCCCATTTTCTCTTGTCTGATACTTGAGGCATCCGTCATACACACACTGTACCTTTGTTCTCCTCCTCACATTCCACTTTGCCACCTCTTGCTCTCTCACTCAGGGAGGTGGGGTTTGGGAGGGAGGGTGTGTTTTTATTACTGGTTTTAAAATTTGTAGATTTATTTTAAAATGTTTTATTATTGAATATTTTTTGTGCATGTTGTTCGCCGCCCCGAGCTTCCTTTGGGCAGGAGGGGCAGGATATAAGTTTTGAAAACAAAACAAAAAAACCCACATCCATGCCTCTGCAGCTGCTGTAATTCCTTTAGCTCAGAATCTTTCTCTATTATAGTAGGTAATATTCTAGAAACCTGAGAGCTGCTTTTTTTTCTGTTGGTCTGGAAGAATAAGTTGGTCTTTAAGAAAACAAAAAAATGACTGCTGTTCTTCTAAAACATTACTATCCAAACAGGCCTCCAGCTATTGATAGATCCTCAGAGTTTCTGCCACTGAATTCCCAGTGTTGTTTTATGTTAATTGATGATCTACTTGTAGATTTTCAGGAGAGCACAACAGTATCCCCAAGGCAGAGCACTTCTGAGATCCTGTCCCCACCCCCACCCCTCCTTTAACTATATTTAAAGAGCAGCTTTTTAGATCCTTGACGGTGCATTATTTTGTTGTGGGGGGCGTTGAGGGGAGCTTCTAAATTGTTACTGTGCTAGATTGATGGTTGTTTTGCAAACCATTCATTTTATTTTCAATAATAATCTTAGATTCCGGCAGGATGTTTACAGCCTGCTGAGCCCTTTATTAAAGGATTACATGAGCTTTTGAATGTTTCTTCTCTAGTTATTGTCAAAAATGCCGAACTCCTCTAACATGTATTTTTGAAGTTAATAACAGTTTTGCAGCATGTGCTTTGCATATTGTATGTGTGCATCCGTACAATATCGTTCAATTTTGCCATCTGGTAGTTTCATGCTGACTCTGAGAATACAGGGGGAAAAACAGTCTGAGAATCTTCCAAAGTGACTAGTGATTTTTGGGTGGCCGATTTGGCACACCTTGAAGAGGCTGGTGTGTTGTTGTTGTTGTTTTTCTCTCCAGAGGCTCAATGCCTAGTGCTTTCTGAAAAGTGGGTCCCTTTTCAAGTTGTTCTGGGTTGAACACCCCCAAATCACTAGTCAGTCTGGAAGATCTGACTCTCAGCCTTCAGCAGCAGCCTTGCATCAGCATGTGACGCATGAATGTACCACTGAAGTGATGCAAGTGCACATGTATACTACTGCTTTACTACATGTGCATGTAGTATGGTGGCCTCAATGACTTCTTTAGCTATTACTATATAATACAGTTACGACTTTTGAAATTGTCAGCTTTTCTGCCCAATGCTTCTTGGAATGTAACCCCACTGGACACATGCTGGGTGATGGCAGGCTGGCAGGGCCAATCCAGCCTTTTGTTCAGCAGATAGAAAGAGGTTAAGGGGAGGGGTCACCGACTATTGAACTCGGTAGTTAGTTGAAGTGGGGGCTTCAAGCTAAGTCTTGGGACAGAGGGTGGTGAAAATTGCAGACAGCATTTTTCGGGAAGCCCCTGTTCTGCTGGCCTTCTAAGAAGAAAGTTGCAGAGAGAGAAGCAGCTTTGGATGAATTCTACTGCTGGAATTTGGGAGTTGCAGCGGTATCTGAAGGAGAGCACAGCAGGTGCTGTCAGCTGCTTCCCATCTACTCCTCCTCCGCCTATAAATCTGTAAATAAACTGGTTTCTGTACTCCATTCTACCTCTCCAAAAATGGAAACCTTCCCAGGAAATACTGCCCTGGAATCTTCCCACCACGCAGGGAAGAGGGATCCGCACCCTCACTTTACCGGGTTTGAGTGACTTAGTTTCCCTCGCGTACAGTCCACTTGGATCAGTTTTCTGTCTCTGACTGATTCAAGCCTGCCGCAGGGACAGCCCCTTTGTCAGTCAAGGGCCCGATCCTTCCCGTTTACAGACTCTTTACCCTCCGGGTTCTCAAGAGCTTGAGAACTCTTGTTGCTCACTTGTGTTCCAACGTTAGACACAGACCCTTCTTCATAAAGATAAGAAGTTAGTTTATTGATTACATAAGCAAGATTGTTGATACAGAGTGGTTACTAGAAATCAAAGGTAAATATAATGCATTCCTTATCTATACTGGTTGAGTTCCTAAATAAGCATCTTACCCTACAAAGGTCCATAAGTTCTTCTCAGCCCTTGATGTAAGCGACTGGGTCTCCAGACTTAGAGTTGCTAGAAAGCAAAGTCCTGTCTCTCAGTTCATGTCTTCCAGCCTTGCTGGCTGCAAGATGGTGAGTGAGTTCCTGATAGTCACTGCCCCCTCTGGGGTACAACTCCTTATATCCCCACGAGGAAACTCCTCGTATCTTCTCAAGGCTTCTAGAATTCCTTTTGTTCCCTTTTATCAGCTTTTCTGTGTCTCTTGCACGTAGGCAATGGCTACCTACATTAGCATATAAATGTCTCTGGCCAGCCATCCGTGTGGGGTGAATCAGCAAACTCTCTTTCCATTTCCTGGAACTTGGTCACGTGTTACAGTCCTGATTTGGGTTTTACAGTTCTCAGTTGTAACATTACATACATGTGGAACCTTTTGCTTTACATGTTTACGAGACTTGTAGTCTACATGTAGGCCCATGTTACACATGTGTGACCCTATGTTCCTCTGTGACAGAGCACAGCAGGTGCTGTCAGCTGCTTCCCATCTACTCCTCCTCAGCCTGTAAATCTGTAAATAAACTGGTTTCTGTATTCCAGTCTACCTCTCCAAAAATGGAAACCTTCCCAGGAAATACTGCCCTGGAATCTTCCCACCACTCAGGGAAGAGGGAGCAACACTACAAATAGCTATCACCTCTGAGAGTCTGTCTCACACCTGGAAAACCAGGTCTCTAGCCCCAGCTGTAGTCGGGATGGGGTTATTTAAGAAGCCCACTGAGTTTATTAAAACTTCTGTTCACATACGTAGTGTTCCAGCTTCCAGGAATGTTGGCATCAGAGGGACAAGAAGATAAAATTAATAACTAATTTCTTTTTTTTTTTTTTACTTGAAGTTTCTGATACACACAGCCTAGAGAAGGAAGCGATTTCAAATAAAACACCCTATACACTTCCTGCCAGTTAATGAGTAAGTAAGTAGTAAGTAATAATTTATTTGTTTAGCCTTAGGCCATAACAATAATAAAAGGGGTGTAACAATTCAATACATCACAAAAAGTACAGACATTAAAACACAAATAAATAAATAAATACATTCTCTATATGTCATAACTTGTTACCATATCTTGTAGCCACCACAAACCGCACAGGATACCTGACAGTTCGGTGGACAAGGAAACCTTGCCCATTGCAGGTCCTGTGCGGCGGGCCTGGCCCCTGGAAAGACTCTGCAGGAAGCTGATAAATGGGGAAGCAAAGGCACACACATACCAGATTATCCTCAGCCAGCCATGTGCACTGGGCCTTCGAGCGAACAGTAAAATACTTTCTCCTTCCCGGGGCTTGTGACGGCACACTTGACCCCTGCAACATGCAGCCCCTCTAGATCTGTGTTTAGGAGCAGGGACGCTTAAATAAAATGCCATATTATGGCTATAAGAAAACGGAAGCTTCTGCACTCACAATGGAGGGCAGCACATCGGTTACGCAGAAGACCCCACCAGTACTTTCTACAGATGCGTCAGCTCCAATTCTCCGCAAGACGAGTCAGAGGGATTCCATCTGTTGCTTCCTAAATAGTTCCAGTTGGAAGATCCCTACAGCGGTTCGCCACACTACTGCTTTATTCCGATTGGCAAGAATGTATTGAACCCGCCTTTGCTGGTCCCAGTGATCCTTGCCTACAAACCATGGGGCAAAAAACTTGCCCCGTATCCCGCTTGTCATTGGGCAATACAATAGGTAATGCAGAAGGTCTTCTGTTTCCGCCTGGCCACAGTAACAAAATCTAAGCTCAGACGGTTAATGAATGATACACAATCGGTTTGACCTCAAACCTGATAGCAGACCTGCCCTCGGGTGTGTTCTGAGCTACCTGAAGTTAGCCACCTGTTCTGAGACTTCTCTCTCTGTGGCAAGTAAAAACAGGATTTCAGGAACTACATTACTAAATATTTCTCCACTCCAGTAAACCAAGTCCCTCCTTCCTCTCTCCCTCCCCTCTCTCTCAAAAACAAAACCGAACAAAACAAAACAAAAACCCATGCAGCTGGAATCACTGTTATCAAACGTGGGAGGCTCCTCTAGATATTCATTACATAAAAGGATGTTTCTCTTGTTGGAGAAGAAAAGAAAGTTTTTGAGCAATTCACAGTGAGGAAACCACATTGCTGATGCATAATAACTTCTTATTTCTTAATTGTGTTTGTTTATTCACATTTTTATCCCACCCTTCCCTTAAGGTTCAGGGCGGGTACAGTACATAAAAATATATTCAAAAATACACAAAACCAAATAGTCACCTAACCCCCTAATATATTAAAAATACACAAATAAAACCAAGTAAAATCTCCTAAACCACAACTTCCCAAACCCTACCCCTGCCTTCCAAATGCCTGGCTGAACAGAATGGTCTTATATTGCCTAAAGAAGATACCAGGCTCGGGCTTAGACTTACGGTAGTGCCCAGATGCTCTGTATTGCTAGATCAGGGTTGGGAAGCCTCTAGTCCATGGGCCAGATCAATTCTGTGACTGTTTTTTTTGGATTTCTGACTTGCCTGACGAAGGATCCTGTGAGGTCCGAAAGCTTGCAAACCCCCACCAACCTAAGTTGGTCCAGTAAAAGATATCTCTACACTACTTTGTCTCTACTACCTGTTTTTTATTTGGCTTCTTTCCCATTCGAGGATTTGCCCTGCGGCTCCAGTCCTTACCCACAAGCATTGGAAAGTAAGCTCAGGAGAAGAGCTTGACGATGAGGGCCTGCGCTCAAAGATAGTGGATGGATCCGTGGGCAGGAACATGAGATTGGGTCCCTCCTCTTCCGTCCCTCCTCCTGAACACACTTCTTAAGCACCCCTGCCCCAGCTGCTATCTGGCGCATGGATAATTTTCATAATGGACCCTGCCTCTGTCATAAATGCTGTGCAGGAGCACAAAAAAGAGTCCCCATCCTTGGATAGTCCAAGTGGAGAAGGGGAAACCGATCTCCAGAAATAAAAATTGACTTTCTCAAGGTCACACAACTATGCCTGGCATAGAATTAGGGTCTTCTGATACACGGTCATGTGCCTTTCCCACTCATGGGTACAAAGCCCTTCACAACCTCGCTCCCCCCTACCTCTCTGCCCTGCTCTCCCTCCGAACCCCTGTTCGAACACTCTGCTCCTCTTCCATCCCCTCCCTCACCTTCCCAGGCCTCCCCTGCTCCCCCAACCACTTTCGTCCCTTCTCCCTCGCTGCCCTGCACACCTGGAACTCCCTCCCTGCCCACATTCGCCTTGCCCCCACCCTCTGTGCCTTCAAATCCCTCCTCAAAACCCACTTCTTCCACTCTGCCCTTCCGAACTCCTCCTAATCATCCCCACCCAGGATTATCCCCCACCTGTTATTTGCAAACTCCCAATGTACTGTAACCAAGCCAAGAACGTGTACCTGAGTTCTCGCATCCTCATGAATGTTGCATCCCTTGTCTCTTGTTCCCCCTTCCCTGTCTCCCCTCCCCCTGTCTTCTTTAGATTGTAAGCTCTCGAGCAGGGACCGTGTCTATCTTGCTCTCTGTAAAGCACCAGGTACATCGCTGCTATATAAATGCTTATAATAATAATAATAATAATAAATAATTATCCAGACCCCCAACACACACACACTCTCAAATCTCCCTTGGTTTTTGGCCGAGGTCGTTAATAAATCAAATCAAATATCAATCTCCCTTGGATGGGACGGAGACACTGATTTCTTGAGTCATGGCATTGTATGTTGACAAGGTTATTTGACTCCTGTAATTGGAGGTCTGATTTCTATTTCAGCTCCTTTTTTAGTACTCACAATTTTGAACTATGTTTTGTTTGCTAATTGTTAGCATTTTTATTTTTAAATTTTATCAGCAATGGGGGTGATCCTGTTCCTTAGTTTTTTAGTATAAATTTTGTGCTGTGCTTTCCTTTATTATTGTTCTGTTAATTTTTGTACTGCTTTTGCTATTTTTGGCTATGGCCTTCGGTCACGCCTTAATAAATAAATCTGAATCTGTGATAAATAATAATAATAGATGCCCTTTCCTGCAGAGCTGAACTGAGTTGGCTGCGTTCACCTTAAAGAGGAAATAAGAGTTCAAAAGTTAATAAAACAAAGCACTGCAGTAGAGGAAAAAATGTAATAAAAGAATGATAGCATGTGAGATTTGGCCCCTAATTTTAGATGTCCTCATGAAACCTAAGCCCAAAGCAATGGTGGCTGGTGGACTTGGTGGGTGTTGGGGCGGGCAGCAGCACCACTTCCAATCACACAACCCAAACCACCCCCCATCCAAACCCCTGCCATACCCACACTCACTCTGTTGTCCCGTCCCCCCCGATTCCCAGTACACTCGCGCGCACTGTCTCTCATGCGTGTACACCATCCAGACCTCCACCATACTCACACAGACTCACTGTTTCAACCACATAGAGCTGATCTGGTGGAGAGAGGAGGAGAGCAAGGCCTGTGGATGGGAGAGAGCTGAAGGTTGGGTTTAAATCTGTGTTTAACAGGCGGGGGAAGGAGGGAGCGGAGCATGTAAGGTCCAGGGATAGAGGAGAGGGAGCATGGGGGGCAGGTAAGGTTGAATCCGGGTGGTTGGGGGGAGGGAGGGGCATGGGTTGACAACGGGGGGCCAAAGCGGGACATGGGTGGATGACAGGAGCAGGGGCTGTATCATTCATTCATTATCTCTCACACACGCACATCACGTAGACCTCAACCACACTCTCTCTCACACACATCCTACATCCAGATCCCCCCCCACACCCCATCCAGACCCCAAACACGTGCACACCCCCCACATGCAGACCCTCAATACACACACACTCGCAAACACATCCACTTAATCTAGACTCCAGAGGGATCCAGTTCCCTCTCCTCTCATGAGGAGGGGTTGAAGAAGCTTGGGGAGGCAGTGAACAGGGTAGAAGGAACCTGGTTGCTTGCTCACTTCTGCCTCATTCTGGAATTCGCAGGATTAAGGAACCCCACTCACTGGCTCCCTCCCTCCACAATGGGGGAGGCGAAGACTTTGTTTCCACGAGCACCAAGGAAAGAACTGAGTAAGGTTCTTTAACACCACACATTCCAGAAGGAGAAGGAAGGGGCCAGATACAAGTAGCCTGACTCACTCACTCATTCCCCAATAACCACTTGTGCGGGATTAAAGAATGAGCTAACCAACCAGGCTGGCTGGCTCCCCCCCCTGCCAGCCCACATTGGTACCCTTTCTCTCTCCTTCCCCAGACTCCACCCCTACCCCCTCAGCCCCTCAAAGCCCAGCATACACACACACCCCTCGCCTGCATGATTGGGCTGGCCTCCACACTGTTACCTTCTCCACCCACTCCCTTCTGGAAGCTGATACCCAGCCACTGATTTCTCAGACCCATCCCTCGCCTCTATCCTTCTCTTTGCTGCGCAGCTGTGTTGGGGATGCACGAACTTCCCACCAAGCAAACAGGAGAGAGAGAGAGAGAGATTGATTATATATACATAAAGCAATCACTGTGTACTGAAATGCAATCACAACCTTACTGTTTTCAAAAATCAGCAGATGTACACAGTCAGATTTCAGGTGACCTCCGGACGCCAAGTGACCCTACCTCGCAACAGATTCCCCAGCCCCCCTTAAAGTACACTTTCAAGCTAATACAAAAAGTATCTGAAACAAGCAGAAAAAACAATTTTACCTCTGACTTTCAAACTGTTGCAACATATTAGTTTTTCATCCAAATTGCATGTAATTTGGATAGATTGTACCCCTCACCCAAGCAATCCTCTCTGTCGAATTTCAGACAAATAGTTTAAATGGTGCCAATATTATAGCAACAGAATGTTCACGTGTTAAAGCAAAAGATACAAGCTGGTTTTAACTATAGAGCGGCTTCTGCCTCTCTATAATAAACTTCGGTTATATCCTCCCTTAATTGCCTCTTCTCCAAGCGAAACAGCCCTAACCTGTTGAGCTTCTCCTCATATGGATTTCAATCCATTCCTTCTGTTGTCCTCATTGTCCTTCTCGGAACCTCCTCCAGTTGTGTTATATCTAATTATATCTTTTTTGAGATGGGGCAACCAGAACTGCGCACACAGTATTCAAGGTTTGGTTGTACCCAAAATGTATACGGCAGCATTATGATCTTTTCCCTTTTATTTTCTGTTCCGTCCACAATAATGCCTAGCATTTGGGGAACTGGGGCTGAGAGACTGAGGACCTTATTTACAAAAGTGTTTAACTGGTTTTGTAAATTTCAGTGCTTTTGTAAATTTGACCTTAAATGACTTGTTTAAGGTCACACAAACAGTTTTTGAAAGAGCAGGGGAATGAATCGGAGTGCTTTCCCAGATATAACAGTAAATCTGTGGCAATCCATTGTGGATTAAATTATCCAGATCTGGTAGCTGTTCCTATAGACATTTTATGCAGTTGCACCTGAGAGCATCTTCTCACCTTATGTTGCCTGGATTATATCCTGTTTCGGTCTGCATTCAGATGGTGAAGCAGTATGCTTTAACTACATGTAACAGTGGCTACGTGCAAGCACCAGCTACAGGCTATCTATCCTCATGATTTCTGGAAACACAACCTGTGGTAAGTTTGTAGCAGGAGCCATGTTGTGCACAATCAGATGTAATGCCCAATACACGTTTTCCTCGGAGAACATTTTATTAGTGTTATGTCTGACAAGACCCAGTATTTCCCAGGCCTTAATCTGGCATGCTAAATTTTGGACAATCTATCCTTCCTTTGTCGTCTTCTTCTGTGTTCAGAAATTATTGGATAGTTTTAAACTTAAAAGTATTTTTTTTAAAGAAAAGAAAGAAAATGTCAATAGCCTTTTAAAACTTGACATAGAAGTAACATTTTAAAGTTAATACACTGCATGAAGGAACCCGTGTTCACCTTGTTTTCTCCATTGCTGCCAATGGAGAAAATTCAGTGAATGCAGGTTCTTGATTCCATGTCTCCCAGGACATCAGTGTTCTGCACCTTTTAAAGTTTTAAGCTACAGATGATAAAGGGTCTTGAGCTTTTTACTAGGTATTGCTGGCTTTACAGAACTCCTGTAAAAGTAAAGGAGCCCTTAGTTTGAGACTTGCAATTATACTTCACATGGTGAACTGTGTAATTAGTTTGGAAGACTTATGCTTAGTCATTGGTTTATCCTAATCGGCTTTGGCTTTTCCCAACAACAAAGTGAGCTTATTTTGCTAAGCTGAAACAACTCTGCTCCCTTTGTTCCTGTCTTTTATTGTCTCATTCCTTTCATTCTGTTTTACTGCCAAAGTTTTGTTTCATTAGGCTTACAAGTCATTTCCAATCCAGTGGGCTGCTACAATCAGGCCTTTATAACTCAGCTGCCCTGGTTCCCATGTCCCTTCTGGTTTAGTGCCAGGACTTGTTGTTGGACATGGTATTTTAACCCTTCTCTGCACCTGAGCTACTTACTACCTTAAGAAAGTGACTTGAAGTTTTACCTTACTTTGTGTGGTGAAAAGCCCCATCTAAAAATGTAGGTCGGAAACACCTCTTGAGTC
Organism: Sphenodon punctatus; assembly: GCA_003113815.1. Classification (NCBI taxonomy): domain Eukaryota; kingdom Metazoa; phylum Chordata; class Lepidosauria; order Sphenodontia; family Sphenodontidae; genus Sphenodon; species Sphenodon punctatus. Next base: position 6,945,459 of record QEPC01007512.1, on the reverse strand, counting down.
TAAGAATGTTAAGCCATTACATTTGTTTGTTAATAGACCCTAACAAATGCGATTGGGTTCCAGGTACACTTTTGAGCCCCAAGTCATTTTGTAAAATCTTCTTTTAAAAATCTGGAATCTGCTTTTGTGGCTATAGTCTTTTGAATAACAAAAAGGCTGTATGTCTTTTTGTTTTTACATATGTTGCAAATACAGCCTCTGTAAGCAGGATGGGGAGCGGGATACAAATTTACATACAAGGTTTGTTTTGGTTGCTATAACTTCGTATGGCATGACATGGTCATGTATGACAGTCCTGTTGTGTATTGTGCACAATGCTCCAGAAAATGTTTTATAGCATAGAAACTTAAAAAACTTTAAAACTTTAAAAAACTTTAAAACTTAAAAAACTTAAAACTTTAAAAAAATATAATTGGTAGAGAGTGTAAATATTTTTCACATATATTTCTAATGCTGAGAATTGAAACTGCGTTGTAATTAATTACTAAGAGAGTCATATTATGTTTAATAGATACCTTTTTTTTGGTGCTCTCACTATTTTCAAGCAAGGCCATTCATTCTGTTTCCCCCCCCTATCCTAAACTGAGGATTTAAAATTTAAGCATCCAGGTTCTTAAATTTCAATCTGAAATTAAATCAGATCAATATTGCATTTGATTAATTTTTCATCTCACTTTCTTGGACTCTCTCTCAAAAAAATTGCAGACCTACTTTGACTTTGTTTTGCACAGGTTGTTTCCCCAGAATATGGAAATTTCAAAACAAAGCAGGATTTCTGAATCGTGACTGAGGTTTTCTCTAAGCATTTCCTGTGAGAAGTACAATAAACAGTTGAACAAAGGTTTTTTTAAACTTTCTGATATAGTTCTACAGATAAAATGATTGTGTTTTGAAGGAATTTAATTTTCTGTAGACTTTCTCTTGGTTTGTGAACCAGTTGCAGTTAAATAAGAGGGCAAAGAATAATACTTAAATCCTTGTCCTTGCTTGAGGCGTATCCGAACATAGCCAGAGTTTTGTATTGCAAAGATATTAAAACCGATACCAAATAAGCTGTAAGCATAAAAAGAACACAGCACCCTATTGTTAATCCTCTTCTTTATGTATAACACATTGCACATTGGAATGAAAAGAGTTATGCAAACAATGACCTGTTTAGACTTTTTTTTAAAAAAAGTTTAAAAAAACTGTAAGCAACAAACTAGAATGCCCTTCTTTTTTTAGGAATGTAAGATAAAATTACCCTCCAGGTCTTAACCCTAATCAAGTAATTCACATAACATGCTTCCTTCATACCTCTCTTTCGACAGCTGTGAAAATATATATCATGAAATCAGAGGGAGATTCCCTGCCTTGTTTGGCAGGGATGCCTGGGCATGAAAGAGTTAATGCAGCATTCGAGTATTAAACATTTCCCCCTGAGGCCCTGGATAAGGCCTCTGTAGATGTTTTTACAATAGACTCATTAGCATGAGAAAAGGAGGCTTTCTCCTGGTGAATTCATTTCAAGGGGATTTGGAAGTGCACGTGGAATGGAGGCTGGTGCCAATAGGTGTCAGGAGCTGCACTCCTTCTGGAAGAGAGAGCTTACTTCATTTAGGCCTGGCACACAGTTGGAATGGTATTATTTCATTTATTGGGCAGTGAGATGTAGGGTTTGCTGGTCAGTAGAATCCAAGAAAGTGTGATTTTCTTTTCTTTTTTTTCTCATTTATTTTTCTTTTTTTTTTAAAGTTGCTGCTATATCGGGAAGTCATGTTTGGATTTGACAAGTTGCTAGCTTTTTAAATTTTCACTGCTGTGTTCATTGATTAACTGATTCCGTATTTGTGAATTAGTTAGCTTCTGAGTAATAGAAGGGCAGGTCTGGACTTTATTTACATTCTAATCTGTAATAACCAGAGTACCCAGAAGATTTTAATATGCGGTAAAGTAGAAAATGTGTTGGCGTTTTTTGTGTGACTGCTGCTAGCATCACCCCTGCCTTCAAAAGCAATCATGAGCTGTATGGTTGATACTTAATAGCTTTGAGCTTGTCTTATTCTTCTTTCTTCCTATCTAAGTTGACCTGCATATACTTTGGCAGAAATTAATTCATCCAGTTGGTGAATTTAAATAATCACAAACCTTTTAAAACAGAATTGGATGAGAAACAAATGCTTCATTGTTTAATGAACTTTTGAGAATTTGCAAGCAATTAGGAAAGTTTTTAAAGTATATTTTTGCATGGTTCCTGGACAACAACCATTGATTCTTTTTTCTTCTTATATTGTTGTTTAATAATTTTATTGGGATTTCAGTGTTCAAAGTGCTCTACAATTCTTGTCTAGTTCCCCCTCACAACAACCGTATGAGCTAAGTTTGTATTATTTCCATTTTATACGTGAGGAACTGAGGCTGAGAGATAGTGAGTTGCTCAAGGCCTCTCACAGTGAGTTCATGGCTGCGTCATACATTTTGAACTCTGGTCTACCAGATCCAGGTGCAGCACCTTATCTTATAGGCAACCCTTGCTCTCACTAGGTGTCTTAAAAAGAGCAATGCTTGCGGGTGGATCTGTGCCCGCTGAGTGACATGGCTCCCACGCATGTGGAGTGAATGGGGAGGGATTTTAACGGGTGGATCCCTGGGCGTTCATCCCCACCACTCAGGCAAACTCCACGCACTCCCTGTGCCACAAACTGGCTGTGCAAATAATTTATACAGGTGGTCGTTCCCCCCTCACCCCCACCCTCCGCCATGACACCTAATCCCCACCCAACTGCCCACCCTCCGCCATGGCACACAGCCCCAGACATCATGGAAACATAAAGCCAGTAATCCCTTCCTGCCCAAGAGACAGTGCCGCCACTGCAGCTGCTGGCAGTCCAGGGCTACAACGGAAGCTCAGATTTCTGGGTGGGACGTGCAGGAAGCTGCTGTCCGAGCCGCTATCCTCCATGGTGTTGGCTCTTTCGTGCATCCCGAGGGGTTTTGTTGTGCTTTGAGCAAATGCGGTGCTGCATTTCACATGTGTGTCCTTTAAGAGCTCCCCAGGGAGCTCCTGGCAGGGCTGTGGGCAGGACCGGGGAGGTAGCTGGGCTACAGACTTTTCTGCTGGGCTTGGTGGGAGCCCTGGTTCATACGGGCTGGGGGTGCATGGGCATCTGTCCCCACATACTGCTTTGGCTTGCATGGCACACCAGTGCCCTGTGAGTGGCCATGAATGGCCGGGGTGTGGGTCACAGGAGCGTGCCTCCTCACGCTCCATCTTCAAACAAACAGATGGACGCTTGGCCGTGCGTGGAAGCATCTCATTTAAAAGCGCCAATAGAGTCAGTTTCATTTTCCAGCAGGCCCAGAGTTTTGGATTCCAGAATTTGTGTACTCACTCAGCCCATATTGTTCTGAGGGGATAAGGTGGATGCTGTGTTTTAGATTTGATATTGACGAGCATTGGTTAGATGCGCTCTCTAATCCAGTCTAGTTTTAAAGTATTTAATGAATTTTAGTCATATGATTTCCTCCCACCTATCTGTAAAAGCCAAAAAACTTTGTCCTCCTTTAAAAACAAAAACAAAATAAGTTGAGTGCTTTCATTAAGGCCCTTGGGGGCAGGGACCTATGTATAATCAATCATTATTCAGTGTCAGGTATGTTGCTGGTGTTATAGAAATATAATAATAATAATAATAATAATAATAACAACAAAATTGCAGTTTATTTCAGGAGGCCAGTTTCCAGCTGATTATTATTAGGACACTTTTTGAATGTGACCACAGGAGGTAGGTAATATTATGCTGGGTTTTGCTAGGTGTGTGCATCATAATTCTTATAAATGTTTTAGAGGCAACTTTCTTCCTTTTTTTCTTTTTTTTTTTTGTCTGCCTCTTAACATAAGGGGAGACATTTTCAGAATGAAAGTCAAGAGGCAGTGTAATTTAGTGACTATGGTTCAGGAGGACCTGGATTCTATTCCCACTTTGCTTCTGACCGTCAGTGCGACCTTAACATGTCACTTCTCAGATCTGTGCCACTGTTTCGGGTCCCATTCTTGGTTTCCAGGCGTCCTATTTACACTGTAAGATCGTTAGTTCAGGAATTCTTTCACAGCCATTATGATGCAGTACCAACAGCAAAGCTCCAATTGACCTTAATGAAGGAGGTGCAATCCTCGTACATTAAAGCCAGTTGGAGCTTTGCTGTTGGCTTCCGGGGAGTCGGGTATGCATAGTGGAATCCATGTTTCTCATACTGGTCTCTCCGTGTTACTGTGGGTAATAACAGATGTGATGTTGAGCTGCAGCAGCCCGGCCATAGGCATCTTTGTTGTGTGACCCAACTTGGTCCAGACTATGTCCGCTGTGGCTGCCTGACTTGGGTTGGGCTGCTACCGTGCAGCCATCACGTCTGTATCCACCCTGTAATGGAAAAAAATAAAATAAAAGATGAATAAAAAAAGATTATGGACCTGACCTTTTATATGGATCTAAAGGACTTGAATTCTAGTTGAAGCCCACAGACAGTAAGTCCACGGAACGCATCTTGCGTTTAACCCCCTTACATTTGTTCCAAATGTAAAATAAACTTTTAGCTTTCCCTTTTTTCAAAAGTGAAACTTGCAAAATGCACACGGCTGTCCTGGATGCCACCGTTTGTTGTACCATTTCTTTTAGCCTAAGTACTGTGGAGTTAAATTCTAGTCTCCAGTGAACTCATTAGCAAAACTCCTATTGCAACTTTCTGTGTAGCCAGGATTTTACCTATGATTTTGTTCCTACCATGGTGTTGGTTAAAATAATAAGTAACAAGAATTATGGCTCGGATTTTATGCTGCAGTCCACACAGAGAACACCTGAGTGCCTGCACACAGCCCAATTAAAGTCACTTGGCTTCTGTGCAGACACACAATCCCTCTGTGCAAGCCAGTTGCTGAGTCAGAATTTGTGCTTAGAAACAACTTTTTGAATTAATGAATTTTGAACAAGGTTTTAAATATTTGCACTGTAAATGAAATATGTATCACACACACATATCAATACAGACAATACTCTTGAAACAGTGATGTGTTTTTTCTGGTGTGTGCATTAGGGGTGTGCAATTTGTTTTAATTTTGTTTAACTACTACTGCTTATAATTTCTGTAGTCATATGCTTCACTGTATGCTGCAGGTAGTCACACCCAGTGATGGCCCGTCTGTTTTAGTAATTAAAATACTAGAACGACAGGCCAGGGTAACGAAAACAGATGGAAACGAAGAAAAAAGTGTTTTCATTACCGAAATAAAATTGAAACACCCCCCCACCCCGTACAGAAATAGGGTCGGCAGCATCAGTGCCTTTGGAAAAGGACAACCACTCTGTGTAGGAGTGGTGGCCATTTTTGCACATGGGCACACCGGCTGCCCTTTTCCAAAATGACGTCGATGCTGCTGGCACCATATTGGGAAAGGGCTGCATATGCACAGTGACCTTTAAATTTTTTAATAAAAATAAACAAAAAATAAAATGAAAAAACAAAAATGAGCATTTCCCTTTACAATTCCCCCCCTCCTCCCGAAAACAAAGGCAGTTGGAGTCATTGTGGACAATACAATGAAATCCTAAGCTTGGTATGTGGGGGCCGTCAAAGAAGCAAACAGAACGTTAGGAATTATTCTTAAAGGGCTTAAGAATAAATCTGTGAATCTCGTAATGCCACTATATAAATCTGTGGTGCAACTGCACCTTGACTATTGCGTGCAATTCTGGTCACCCCATCTCCAAAAGATATAGTTGAAAGTACAGAGAAGGGACACAAAAACGATGAGTATGGAACAGCTCCCCTGTGACGAGAGGCTGAATAGGTTGGGGCTGTTCAGCTCGGAGAAGAGACGACTGAGAGGAGATAGGATAGAGATCTATAAAATCATGAGTGGGGTGGAATATGTTAACAGGAAACTGTTATTTACCCTCTCAAATAGCACTAGGGGACACTCATGAAAGTGACAGCTAGTAGATTTAAAACAAATAAAATAAAGTATTTTTTCACTCAGTGCCAGAAGATGTGATCAAGGCCACTAGTATAACTTGGTTTAAGAAAGGGTTGGACAAGTTACTGGAGAATAGATAGCTCCATTAGCAGCTATTAGCCAGGTAGGTTTGGGGAATGTAACCTTTTACTGTCCGGAGCTGGGAGTGACCAGCAGGGAATGTATTGCCCCAGTGTGACCTGTTGGGTAGTTCCTCCAAGTGACTGAATTGGCCACTGTCAGAGAGAGGTGCTGAGCTTGATGGACCTTTGGTCTAACCCAGTATGGCACTTCTTGTGTGCTCATGTGCCTGCTGCACACTCCAATATGTGCATGTCTTGTACAAATATACTAAATACCTCCCACAGCGGTAATACTAGTTCTGTACACCAGTTGCAGCGTTGATGGCCATTTTTAAAATGGTCTGTTTGTTCCTAAGACTATGAAAGACGAGGGAAGTGGAAAGCTGTTTTTATTAACAGATGTCTGAAGATATTTCTGAAATTTGTCATACTTAAAAATTCCTGATGTTCAAAAGTGCACTAGGATGTATTTTAACTACTGCCCTTCTTTGCATGCAAAATAAACATATTGTGGTAGGAGTGGGAAGGACTTGTCAAAACTTACTAGAGAAGAATACTGAAATATTTTCAGCTATTTTTTTGCTTTTTTTTGCTCAAAATACTTGCACTCCTCTCCCTCAAATAAAAAGCTTTTTGTGTTTGCCTCCAAACCAGTTTTTCAATTTTTGATCAATTTTGATCTCTAAAACCCAGAAACAAACCCTCTAATTTCAGGAAATGGACTATTTGTTATGCCTTTGACTACTGAAATTTTAGTTTGCCGTCAAAGAAGCAAACAGAATGTTCTGTTCGCCGGTTGCGTGTTGATGGCCATTTTTAAAATGGTCTGTTTGTTCCTAAGATGTTCATGGATAGTTCCTTGAAGATATCGGCTTAGCATGCAGCAACAGTCAAAAAGGCAAACCAAGTGCTAGCCATTATTGCAAAAGGAATAGAAAATAAAAGAGAAAATGCCAGTGTATAAATCTTTGAGATGATTCCACCTTGAATATTGTGTGCACCTCTGGTCACCCCATCTCAGGAAAGATATAATAGAATTGGAAAAAGTTCAGAGAAGAGCAACAAGGATGCTAGAAGGGATGGATTGACTTCCATATGAGGAGAAGAGGCTTGGAGAAGAGGCGATTAAGGGGGGATATGATAGAAGTTTCTAAAATCATGAGCGGTGTGGAAAATGTAAATAGGGAACTGCTGTTTGCCCGTTATCACAGTAAGAGAACAAGGGGACACTCTTGGAATTTAAATGGCAGCAGTTTTAATACAAAGAAAAGAAGTACTTTTCATTCAGCAGACAATACAGTTGTGGAACTTGTTGCCAGGAGGTGGTGAAAGCCAGCACCATAACTAGTTTTAAACAAAAATGAGATTCATTCTTAAAGAAGATAAAGCCATAAATGATTTCTAGTTGGGCTTTAACCTCTGGCTACCAGTAGTTGGGAGTGGTTAGCAGGAATGGGGCCCACCTTTTCTCGAGCTACTGTAGCTGGCCACTGTCAGAGACAGGATGCTCAGTGGACCATGGGTCTGACTCAGTATGGCACTTCTTAGGTTCTTAAGTGTTTAAAGCATCTAGCAGTTCTAGAAGGCATGAGAATAGGTTCTTTCTAGCTGGGCTATTAGTTCGGTTGACTTCTCAAATACATTGGCGAAGTTCTAGACAGGAGAGAGGGTGAATTGACTCCGGCATTCACAAATCCCACTAGTAAGATACAGTGGTCTGAATCAGTGGTCAGTACCTGAATTCTTTTACTTGCATCTTCTGTAATTAAAACAATGTTAACATTGCTAGGACTTCCTTGCAAGACTATTTTATTGCTTTGATATTAGGTCATCCACCCAAGTTGTTGGTTGAGGGTAACCAGCCCACCATAAACATTGACCCAATGCATGTTATTGAAAGTCTCCCCCCAAATAACATATTTTCATGTGCACAGAATGCTCAGCTTTTTTCGGTGGGGAGGTGATACTGTAAAATTATCATTGGGGTAAAATATCTCTGTTCCAGTTGCACTAAAAAAAATTTGCATGAGTAATTGTTAGAAAAAACGGATTTAATTTAACATGCACTCATTAAGCAGCCATGGGTATGCACTGTATACAGTGATCCTTTCATTTGTGATATGGTAGAAGTTTGCCAATGATTTTTAACATGTATTTTTCTGGTAATGTGTGAAGCAGGAAATGCTTCCACAAAGGTAAATGTGGCTGGTGGTAGAATTATAAGTTGAAGGTATATTTATTAAAATTAACTGATTCAAATTAGCTTGTCTTTTTTTATTTTATTTTAGGAAAATTATTAGCCACTTCAAATTGGGTGTTTGTTTTCCTTTCCTAATTCCATAAAAGAGATCATTACTTATAAAGTGGTGTGTGGTATATGTAAATCTCCCCAACTGGGACAAGGGCAAAGTAGCTCAGATGAAGAGCCAATTTAGATAATCTATGCAGAATGGGGATTAATCCTCTCTTAATCTGAAGGTGATCCAGAATGCATGTGGTCACTTTAAAGGGAACAAATGTTTTTGTCCATCAGTGACATTACTAAAAGGTTTTGCATGAATATTGAATAGTAATTAGCATGGAGGTTCTAAATTACCTATCAAGGGAAACTGAAATGGGCACTAGATATCTTTGTCACCAGTTGGGGAGTTCTGTCCCTAGGCTAGAAGAAGAAACAAGGTATTCAGGCATTTCCGTTACTATGTCCATCTACATTGGTCTAATTAGAAATTAGTACAAAAATTAAATTGCAGATTCTTATCCAAGATGGTGTGCAGGCTAGAGTGTTTGCCAGAAAGAATGTTGCTCTGTATGTCTTATTAAAACGAGACAAACAAAGATTTGTGTAGGCTGACAGACTACACAAGTCCTTAGATTTGCAATGGCTTTTTACCAGCTAGCAGCTACTTACTGAGAAAGTTCTGCAAGTTAAACAGTCATGCAAGTCTCAGTCCTACTCGATGGTAGGAGGCCATGAGGGTATTCCTGCTTGATTTTCAAAGCTACGCCAGCACTGAAGAAACTCCTGATTCTGTTTCAAATCGTGTTTTAAAATAGGCCCTGTAAACCCTTGCTCTTGGATGAGCTGGTTCTGATGGGCTGCTACAAGAGGTTTGACAGCAAACTTCTCAATGGTGTGCACTAGAAGCCACTTAACAACAGTGAACTCTGTTAGAGTGGCACTCAGTAGAGCTTGCAAGGGGCTCTGTCCTTGGAGACTTCTGCTGTTGACTCGATTATCATGATGAGTGGTTTCACAAGTTCAGAATGGGCCCATATTAATTTTTTTAGACTGGGAGAATGGGGAGGAAATTTCACCAGGAGCAATGGAATTTCCATTATACTTGGCAAGCCAACACTTGCTTCCATTTTATAGAAAAAGGGGTTGGTTTGTTTTTCTTACAAAGGGTCAACCCCCACCATTCTCCACCCCTCAGCCCCCAAATAAAGAAGGCGAATGAGCATTTAATTTCCCCAACAGCAGGTGTGTGTCATCCATCTGAAGATAGCTGCCAACATCTGGTGCAATTGCCTCAGCAAACGCAGTAACAAGGCGGCCTGTAGTTCAAACGCAGAGAGAGCATTGCCTCTTTAATGATAACAAGCTGTTGGCTTCCCCTCGGAGATGAATTCATCTCACAGATGTTTGCTTAGTTTTGGCAATCTTATCACTATAGCTTTGGTGATTATGCTCAACTGGAGACTATTACTATAAAAGAAGTTTGAACTGGTTCCATTTTTTTTTTTCTTTTCCCCTTTTTTGCTTCCTAGATATAATTTATATAATCAACTACTGTAATGTTGGTCCCAGAACCCAACTACCCTTTATTACAAATGTAGAACAGTAGCTTATTTCTTGACATTCACCACTGGTGAATGCCTTTCAGCCATGCTGATGCTTTTAATGCTCCTTCTCAACTGTTCTGTGGTTTGAACCCTTGGCGTAGCACCACATTTTATGTAGTTACTTTCAGCTCATTCTCCAAATACTCCTTCTGACCTTGGATATGTGTTTGTTTTTGAAAATCATGAAGAATGTTCTGGGTTCCTACCTATTGGACAATAGGAATTTTTGTGACATTGACGATAGTTTTAAAGAGTACGTGTAGCAATCAAACATCTTAAAGCTAAATGTTTTCATTGCTGTCTGAGCATGGATTTACGTAGCGTGAAATTTTACAAACTGACGCCTTGGTGCTGTCATAGCCTGATGCTTCAGCATTGTTTCATGGTTGTGTTTTGGTTTGTGTTTTAAAGGTAAGTAGTTTGTCTAAGTACGTGGATTTTAATTCTGTTACATAGGATTTGTTTCCAGAAATGCACTTATTGGTAAATAAGTCGGGCTTGAAGGAAGATGAGTCACTGGTGGCAGACACACCACGTGTAATTTCTTGAACCAAGAGCTGGTGAAACTATTACGCATTGCACTAAATGGCTGTCACTTGTAAGAAAGAGTTTTTTTCTTTTGAGGAGTTTTTTTTTAAATTATATTTTTATTTTTTTGACAAAATATGCACATAAACAAGTACAAACATATTTACAACCACAGTCCATGACACCAAGGACAACCCCGCCACTTTTCTTTCCTTACTGGTGATCAAATGTCCGTTAAGCAAATCTTAGGGACTTTCCTTTGAGGAGTTTTTGATAGAACAAATATGTTTTGTTTTTTGGCTTTTTTGCAAATTTAATCTGTGGTATTAAGCTTCCAAGTAGAGACATGCAGACAAATACTTGGCTAGTTATTTTAAAAGAGTAGCATCTACCTATCTTTCAATTACTCCTTCATTATCCTTTCCTTCACAGTAGTTGGAATGATTCTGAACATTGTGGCATTCCATCAGCTCAATCCATCGCTACAGAAAGCTGTCAGACACACAGTTTTTTAGCTAATTGTATATAGATATAAGATGTCTTATAAAAATATTAAAGTATATGCCTTCATTTTCATGACAGGGTGGTATGCTGATTCCATGCTAGATCAAAACAGGACATTTCTGCCACGTCGAAGGTTATTTTACCTCTCAAAGTTCAGTACGTTGAAAAAGAGCCAATGAGTCCACTAATATCTTGGTTATTTACTGTTTGCTGTGTGGCTAGAATTTCTACATCGTTTCTGAGGCCTTCACACAAAGCAACTACACTGAAATAACCTCAGGTAAATCCAGATCTACTTTGAGGCAGTCAGAAGATGTTGAGGCACTCTTGTGTGGGGGAAAGAATATCCAAAAATTCTCTTAAATACCCCTTACTCTGGGATAAAGTGCCTGAGTTACTCATTGGATAGTGAGGTCTAGTTACGCTCGAGTGGTAAGCATATTCACATTAAATGCTTACCATGGGGGTAGTGATGCATCCTCTCTTCTTCACTTCCAGTTTCCAGCAGCCCGTGATTTAGGTACACTTGAACATGATGTTGCAACTCTGACCACCGGTGGCTATTAGCCAAGATGGACTTCTGGTCTTCTTTTAAAAAAAAAAATTCCATCCAACAGTCCGCTACTCACTTTCTTTCTACTCTTCATGAACCTGCTACAACTCTTTATCATATGCTATTTTGTAGACTCACCTCATATGGAAGCCATTCCATATCCCTGGTCACTTTTGTTGCCCTTTGTACTTTTCCAAGCATGGGGAGTAACTTCTGCTGTGTACGCATTGACATGTACACGAAATCATACCTTGCATTTCCAAGGTGCATGGATCAACTAGTTTTCATACCAACACCATCAGATGAGTCCCTATTTTTAAATCTCCATTTTACAGATGGGAAAGTTGAGGCAAAAAGCTTAATTTAGTTTGCCCAGGTAGGCACAAGGTATTAGTTGTTTGAACAAAAATGGAACTTGTAAATTCTTAGCTCCCAGTTTGGTGCTTGAGCCAACTTTTCTCAAAGTTTTAGGCAGGCCTATAAGCCATCTTGCAGGGTTGCAACATTACATTTTCCATCACTTTTGGATATTGGAAATTAATATTCCCTCCTGCATAGAAACCCTTATTGAGCTGCTTACGGTTGGCTGATGCATTGATCCGATGACAGAAACACAGCCCAACATGTATGGCTTAATTTTGGGGAGGGGAGGGTGGGAGTGTTGCGCTCCTGCTGTAGTTACAGTATTATTCAAGATCCATTAAATTTTTAATGCACATCATAAAGCATGTGCTCCTGTGGAATGCAAGCCCAGATAATTATTTCTGATGAATAAACCAAAAGGACGAGTATGTGAGGAGTTCATACTGCAGCTTTCAATTTTTATTATATACATCTCCTGCAGGGGCAATCATTGTGATGTTCCAGCTGGTTATTTCTGCGGCCCAGCTTTCCCAGGAGATGGTTGATGATGATGCAAACTTAAACTAGCAGAAGTGCCAATGTTTTCATGGGTATATTTATAGAGAAATTGTTTACCAGGGGAAGTAGCCCTCTGCAAGGTGTAAGATGCTCAAAACCACCTCTGTACGGGAGCTCTCTTGAGGTTTCTTTTTGTTTGTTTGATGCCACTTTTTATTAACCCAGTGGAATGTTGGGGCGAGGGAAAAAAAGAACATTCCTCCTTAAAGCAAGCAAAACACTAACAGCATGCAAAGTATCGTTTACTAAATGGGACCCGCAAAGGTTAGGAAACCAAGCAAGTTCCTCTTGGCTGCGAAAGGTCTACGGTAGGCAAGGGAATCGTTAAAAGTAATGCATTACATTGTCCATAAAGTTTCATGCAGTATGAAATGGCCCATAGGGGCCCCCTCTAATTTTCCATATATGATACGTATATAACAGTTACAGCTTCTCGTTAACTTGCACATAATACCAAACACTCCTCTCTTTACCCTCCCCCCTCTTGAGTTCATGTTACTCACCCAGCGTTTCTTAATAAGCATGAAGTTAAATATTTATCATGCTCATTCCTGGTCCCTGGCAGGCCAAAGAGGTTGTCTCTGCCACTGTCCTTTCCATGTCATTTTCTATTCCTGAGCACATTGGAGGCAACTTAGCCCTAGCACAAGTCGAGGGGAGTTTCCTAGGGTTCTCTTACAGCCTGTTCACCAGATGAACCTCTAGGCAAACTACCACTGCTTGTGGGGCAGCCACCTTACATTCACTCTGTCCCAAAGTAAGCAACTTTACTGATGTGAACTGAGAGCCAGTTGCTTTGACATTTACATTGAAATGTTGGTTTGAAACAAATTTTGTTAAACAGTGTTGAGTTTTTTTTAATTTAGACCTTTTAAAAACATTTTATTAAGGCATGTAACCGCAATGAATCGGCAATAAGCTACATGGCCTTTAATGGGAGCCATCTTCAAATCTCTAGAAGATGGCAAGGAAGTGTTCTGCATTGCTACAGAGGGCAGGACCAGAAATAATGGGCGTGTAGATTTTGGTTAAATATCAGGAAAAGCTTCCTCATAGTAAGAGCTGTGAGGCAATGAAACAAGTTGCCTAGGGAGACTGTAGGCTCTCGCTTGAGGTTTTCAAAAAGAGTCTGAATAGCTGTATCCATTCTGCATCTGAGCCAAGGGGTTAGACTAGCTGATCCTCAATGTCCCTTCCAAATCTAAGATTCTATGATTCTACGTAGGATACACAACCGGCCCCCATCTGAACACTTTCATTTTCCCTTAAGGGGCAGAGGCAGAGGCCTCCTTGACAAAGCTTCAAGAGTCTCCTTTGTTTCCTTCTCACTTTCAATTCCTTTGTAAAAGGCCTCGTGTTAAAACCACCAGATTCCAAACCCTAGGGCAGGGCTGTCCAACCTCTTGGCCACCACATGCACATCATGGCAATTTGCCAGCAGGCTGGATTGCACAAAAATTGCTCATTGTTTTGCCACTGTAGATTATTTCTATAGTGGAGGGTTAGTCAAACCCTGCTCAGACTCATCAACATGAACTGTGATAGTTAGGCATGCAGAGTTTGGAGCCATTATTGCATGATGTCATTCTGGAAATGTATATTTTATTTAAAAAATGCTGATATTAAAGAATCAGAAGTTAAGACCATGGGCCAGATGGAACCCATCACGGACCACAAGCTCCATGGAATCTATAGTAGTCGGGGTCCATGGTGCTTAAGGGCTTTGCTAAAGGAGGAGGAGGAGGAAGAAGGTCCAGATCATACATGTACGCCATGGATCCATCCCCTGATCTTGAGTGCATCCCCACCCCCCATCTCTGCATTTTTCTCCTGAGTTGGCACATGAGCGTAGGGACTGGGTCCAGGAATTGGAAAGGAGCCAAAACAGCCACTGGCTGGATTTTGCCCATGGGCTAGAAGTTCCCCACCCCTGGTTTAGATATTTTTTTCCCCATTTCTATGACGTGGGAATCCTCTAGCTTTGACCCAATTTATTGACTATAGCTATACATCCTAATTTGGGAAAATTGACAGAGGATCATGGTAAAAAGCAATGTCTGTTATGTACCGTGTTGAAGTTCCTGTTTCTGTGGCAATGGCAGTGTCCAAGCATTGCATGGTTAATGACTATGGTAGGAGAGAGATTGTTGTGCACAAAGGTCAGAATGTATCCAGAGCTAGTACGGCCTATAATTAAAAGGAGTTAACATTTTTGCACAGTTGAGGAAAGGCTATTTCTGTTGCCTCAGACAATTCCTCTACCCATTGAGGTCAATGGCAAAAAAAATCCCTTTGACTTCAATGATGGAGGCTTGTCCTATTAGCCTGTATTGTCCTTTCTGAGTGGCTTTATTAGCGCTCATGAATTTAGAGTGCATTTAACATAACTCATTTTAAAGGAGGCCTAAAGAGGGGAGAAAAGAGAAAAAAGAAAGTAAAGTAACGAGTCTGAGCTGTGTGTGATAGTGAACTATGGAGGCCAAGAGTGCATCCTGTCGACTTTTAGGTTCATTATAGGAGTAATCAGATGACTGTAGGAGATGGTCTTGTAGTTAAAGAGTCTGGGACTAGGGGCTCCAGGTTCAATTCCTTGTTCTGCCACAGATGCTGTAAGTGTTCACAGATCATTAGCTGGGCCTTCCAAAATCACAAATTTGGCTTAAAACCATGTTTGTTCCTTTGCTTGTTTGTTTTTAAAAAAACACACCAACAATTTAACAATTAACTGTGTGTTCTTCTTCGAGGATCTCCGCGATTCTCATTCATGGGATTCACTTCCTGCTCAGCAGGTACCGGAAACCCTTTTCTGTCAGCAGTATCCAGGCAGAATTAGCCTGGAAAAGACTATAACATGGTGCGGGCTCCGCCCCTCCATCCCCCTCCCATCCTGAGAAAAGCGCGGGCTTGCATCACGAGGGATGGGCTGGTATAAATAGTAGGGAGGAGCCCTCGCCACCTCAGTTCCTTCCAACCGCGTGGCGTTGGAAGACCTTGCAGCACTATTCAGCGCTGGTCAGTAGTAAGAGAAAACAGTGAGTGCTGCCCTTGCCAGCGGGGTCTTATTCCCCAGGCACTATCGCCCTTCGGGGTGACTGGGAATGCCCAAACAGCCAAGCTTTAAGAGGTGTAGCTCCTGCCCCGCTACCCTGTCCGTCAGCACCCAACATACTCACTGCCTCGCCTGCCTGGGCGAGGCCCATATCACCCAGACCTGCAAAATCTGTTCAGTAGTATCGAACAGAGCCAAACGTGCCAGGGCACTGCATTTGCAGGACTTGCTAACCAAAAGGGCTTTGGAGGGTGGAGAAGAGGAGCCTCTCAGGCTCCCCACCCGGCACTCTACGTCATCAATGATGGAGTCGGCGCAGAAGGCACCGACAGAGCAACATGGCACNCAACACGGCACCGATGGATCAATGACAGCACCGAGATCTGCAGTACCGTCTTCTCCTAAGGACAGTCCCCGGGCTCTCGACACCGCTCGACCAGTAGAGGGCGGTGCAGAGGCCCCCCGCGCTCACAGCACCGCCCGCTCCTTGGAACGAGCCTCTAGACGAGCAGAGGGAGAGAAAAAGAAGAAGGGCTCCAGAGAGCTGCTGGAGCAGCCGGGCACAGGGGATGTGGCGGCTCCCCAGGTGCAACACATGAGGGGCGATTTAACTCCGTCGGGACCGACCAGTGTGACACCGCAATTGCAGCCCACACAACTGGCGGCACCGCTCACACCGACAGTTTCACCCCTTCTACTTACATTACCGGCAACAGTGCCCATGGATACACGATCCCAGGCGAACAGAGGATACTGCTCAAGGTCCAGATCCCCGCGGTACCGTGACGAACTCGGTACCCCGCTCAGGTATCATCAGGAGTGTACATCCTGATCGCCATGTTCCTGCTGTTCACCTTACAACCCCAGAGACAGACATTATGACTATGCCTACTCTCAGGACTACCGATACCTGTCCCGGAGCTCCTCGCCCTATAGGGCTAGGACAGACTTCGATACCATGGCACGTACGAGACGCGAACATTCATATGTGCTGCCACTCCCCCCGAGGGCAGCACCGACGGCTACGATCTCCTGCCCTCCACCGTCGGATGCGGACTTGGCACTGCCACAGCAGAACATCGGAACAGCCGGCACCAGACGCAAGGATCAGATAGGGACTGTAGCCACTCAACTATGAGGCGAGAGGTTAGCACCCTCCGGGGACACAGATCTCCTGACCTTGCTTCTGGGGAACCCAAGGGAGGAAGTGGGACAGATGGTACCAACGGTACTGGGGCCGGCTACAATAGCCTCCTCAGGGAGATCCGCATCCCTATCATCACTCCCATCCTCACCCTCACTAGAGGAAGATGAAACCATTTCCCCCCTCCCCCCGATGCCATATCGGATCCAAATCCATCCTTGGCGACTGAGGACTCAAAAGCCTTTCAGGGCATGCTGCGGAGGATGGCAACCTCCCTCCCTAAACTCCCAACCAGAGTTGTCAAAAAATCTCAGACTGGGCCTATTTTGGGGATCCTAGGGGCAGGTGAATCGGGACATGTAATGCTCCCAATGTTAGAACAGTTAATGAAGCCTGCATCTACCATTTGGAGCAAACCTGCTTCTGTGACATCCACCAATAATTGGCGGACTCCTTGTATGCGGTCCTCAAGGAAGGTGCACAGATCTTTCACAAACACCCACCCCCGAACTCTCTAGTGATAGCAGCAACATCACTAAAAGCTAGAGCGGGAGGGACACAGACATCCCCTTCGGCTAGGGAGGGAAGGAGACTAGATGTGCTAGAACGTACGATGTTCTCATCTGACTCCCTATCATTCAGAATAGCTAACTATGCCTCAGCCATGTGTGGCTATCAACATTGGTTATGGGCACAGCTTAGTAGCACTACAGACCCGAACCAAATAGCAGCTTTCCAGAAAGAGGGCATGCAGATGGCACAGTTTCAACTGACAGCAAACATGCACATAGCTGATGCCAACGCTAGAGGGATGGCCTCGACCATAGCACTGCGCTCCACGGCTCTGATGCAGGAGAACAAAATGCGGATAGAAGACCTCCCGTTTGACCGTGAAGGGCTCTTTGCTGCATCTACTGATGACACCCTGAAAAAGATCAAAGAGATGAATCAGACAACTAGATCTACAGGGGTCATACGTACAACCTGTAAACTCTGTATCCTACACAGAGCCCCTATTTCTTCTCACCCAGAAGACCCACCTATCCCTCATATAGTTATAACACTGGAAAGTGTTTTCAACAGAATAGCAGTACCAACTGCCACAAGGGCCTCAGCAGCGCAAGACCTTCAATAGGCAGATAGGGCGTGGCAACCCATCCCCCAACTCATCCTCGGGGCAAAAAGCAAAGTCCCGTTTTTGACAAGAACCTGATCAGGGGTGTACATGACGACTATCACTCATTCCATGATAGCCTGCTACCCTTCCTACCTCAATGGGAAGCCATTTCCTCTGACCGCTGGGTCAGGAAGATTGTCCAATTTGGCTACGCTATACAGTTTCAGTTTCTTTCCCCCCCCCCCAACTCAAATACTAGTCGAAATACAGAAACTACTTCAGAAAGGAGCCATTGAAATGGTTCCCATATCTGAACTTAATACTAGTTTCTATTCAAAAATTTTCGTGGTCCCCAAAAAGGAAAAGGGATTTCACCTTATCCTTGAGACAACTTAACAAGTTTGTCCATAGATTTCAGTTTCATATGACTTCCCTCCCCATTATCTTTACGGGTCTTCAGCAGGGTGACTGGCTAGCATCCCTTGATCTACAAGATGCATATTTTCATATTTCCATCTGCCCTTTTCATCACAAATACTTACGATTTGTTGCAGGAAACCGGC
Source organism: Sphenodon punctatus (assembly GCA_003113815.1). Taxonomy (NCBI): domain Eukaryota; kingdom Metazoa; phylum Chordata; class Lepidosauria; order Sphenodontia; family Sphenodontidae; genus Sphenodon; species Sphenodon punctatus. The sequence continues at coordinate 6,927,162 of QEPC01007512.1, read as the reverse complement.
AGTTCCAATACAAAGTCCTCTCATTCGGACTGTCTGCGGCCCCACATGTTTTCACCAAATGCATAGCAGTGGTGGCTGCCCGCCTCCGAAGACTAGGGATCACGATATTTCCATATCTGGACGATTGGTTACTCGCAGCTGCATTGCAACACGACCTGCACAGACACTTGGAAACAACAATGTCACTGCTCAAGAACCTAGGCTTCTTGATCAACCTTTCCAAGTCACATCTATACCCCTCCCAGCACCTACCCTTCATAGGGGCAATACTAGATACTTGCCAGGCAAGAGCATATCTACCTATAGACAGATTCCTTACCATAGGAAAGTTTCTGGAGGATCTGCTATCGTGACCGACAAGATTGGTGTGCTACTTCCTCCAGTTACAAGGGCCGATGGCTTCCACTACCATGGTAACGCCGTATGCACGCCTTCACATGATCAGACGACTCCAACAATGGCTGGCGCAGAACTATACTCCCATCCTCCAACCACTCAACATGAAACTGACATTACCACAGAGGGTACACAGAAGTCTACTGTGGTGGAGGGATGTAGACCAAGTAGCCAAAGGGATGCCATTCGATCCCCCAAACATCCATGCATCCATCACTTCAGATGCCTCCCTAACTGGTTAGGGCGCTCACATGGGAGACATACAAGTGCACGGTCTATGGTCCTTAGAAGAAGCAGAGTTTCACATCAATATGTTGGAACTCAGGGCCATACGCTGGGCTCTGAAATCTCTACTACCCCATATCAGAGAAAATAATGTTTTGATTATAACAGACAACACCACAGCGATGTGGTATGTGAA
>QEPC01007512.1:6908564-6925586 GCA_003113815.1 Sphenodon punctatus | reverse complement strand
CCTTGGGAGGTTACCTGGCTGTACCTACTCCAATCAGAGAGAGATCCCCCCCAGCCATGCTGGCTGTAGGCCCCTTCCCCCGGTATTGCGAAATTCTGCCATGCGGCCAGTTGCGAAACCAGGCCTAGTCAACCTGGAAGCCAGAGTGTCAGTGAAGGTCACATGGAAAGGCAGGGTTGCTCCTAGCAGCTTCTGCCACAGCAAGGTCAACACGTCTGTCCAGAGAAGCAGAAGCCATATGGCATTGGTGCATATCTCACAAAATTAACATTCAAGCAATTCATCTCGCGGGTCAAGACAACTCCATGACAGATCTTCTCAGCCGCAAGATGTCGGACCAACACGAGTAGTCGCTAAACGACAACGTACTTGAGAATATTTTTCAAGAATGGGGGACACCAACGATAGACCTTTTCGCGTCTCAAGAAAACACGAAGTTACCGGAATACTGCAGCTGCGCAGGGGTTGCTCTGGGCTCAATTTCAGACGCCTTTGCGATATCCTGGCACGGGACCTTCGTCTATGCTTTCCCCCCAGTCCCTCTCCTTCACAGAGTCCTGTGCAAGGCCAGAGTGGACAAGGCTCGTCTAATCCTAATTGCACCCTTCTGGCCTCGCCAAGCATGGTTCCAAACATTACAGATAATGTCATTGCGTGTCAAGACTCTTCCTCTCGTACCTGACCTGTTGTCATGTGCTCAAGGGACAGTCGTGCACCATGATTTACAGATGCTTCACCTCTCCACATGGTTGATCCTGCTCTTGTAGGGAACGTTCCACCTGAGGTCATGGATTCTTGACACCCCTCTACACGTAGGTGCTATGAGGCAAAGTGGTTGCGTTTCTCTAAGTGGTGCGAGGCACACTCTATCCCCCTGCACGCCCTTACTATGAATCATGTTTTTATGTACTTCTTGGCTTTGCAGAAATCGCCTCTGTCTCTCTTGGCGGCGTTGAAATTGCGCTTACAGCCAGAGGGCCAGGAAACTCTGTTCTCTCATTTTTTGATGAGATCCTTCTGGAAGGGACTGGTGAACACTCTCCCACCGATATCTCACCCTGTACCTCAGTGGGACCTGAATCTTGTGCTATCAAGACTGATGGGCCATCCCTTTGAACCCTTGCTTTCCTGTACCATGGAAAATCTGTCTATTAAAACGGTGGTTTTGGTAGCAATTACTTTGGCACGAAGAGTGAGTGAGTTGACAGCCCTCGGGGTCTCAACACCTTATACCTCATTGCATAGGGATAAGGTTGATTTAAGAACCGATCCAGCGTTTGTGCCTAAAGTTGCTTCAACCTACCATCTGAATCAGACGATTTCACTGCCAGTGTTCTTCCCAAAACCTCATGCCTCGCATGCAGAACGAACACTTCACACTTTGGATGTTAAGAGAGCACTGGCTTTCTACGTTGACAGAACCAGGAGCGTTAGAGCATGCGACTCCTTATTTATATCTTATGGAGGCCAAAGGATTGGGGTTAAGATTTCTTCGCAATGACTATCTAAATGGATTATTCTATGCATACAGAGATGTTATGCTTTAGCTCGCAAGTCTCCACCATTAGGCCTGAGAGCACACTCCACCAGAGCCGCTGCTACGTCCATTGCAAATTTCCATGGGATACCGATCTCGGACATATGCAGAGCTGCCACATGGGGGGCAGTGCATACCTTTATGAAGCACTACTCGTTGGACCTCGCAGCTAGGTCAGACTCCCAGGTGGGGAAGGCGGTTCTGAATTCGCTATTTGATTGACTTCCTCGACTCCCTCCTCCTAGAGGTTGGTGATCCAACTGCTTATTACTCTCCCATGAGTGAGAATTGCGGAGATCCTCGAAGAAGAAATAGAGGTTACTTACCAGTAACTCTGTTCTTCGAGAGAGCTCTGCATAGTCTCACATCCCGCCCTCCTTCCCCTCAGTCTCGGTTGACATTGCTTGGTCTTCTGAACTGGGGTTGGAAGGAACTGAGGCGACGAGGGCTCCTCCCCCCTATTTATACTAGATCATCCCTCGTGATGAGAGCCTGTGCTTTTCTCAGGATGGGAGGGGATTGGAGGGGCGGAGCCCTCACAATGTTATAGTCTTTTCCAGGCTAATTCTGTCTGGATACTGCTGACAGAAAAGGGTTTCCGGTACCTGCGGAGCAGGAAGTGAATCCCATGAGTGAGAATACGCGGAGCTCTCTCGAAGAACAGAGTTACTGGTAAGTAACCTCTATTTTTTCTATGCCCTTTAGTTTCCTTAGGAAGTACTTTAGTGAAGTGTAGCCTAGTAGACTTGAATGACCAGGTTTTAAAACCTGTCTTATCCATGAACTCACTGAGTGGCGTTGGGAAGTACTATCTCTCCATCTCAGTCCCCCTTCTGTAAGCTGGGAGTAGTAATGACCTGTCTCACAGGGATGCTGTGAAGGTGAACTAAGGTTTGTAATGCACAGACACTGAGAGTGATATAGAAATTATTATCAAATAACAATGTTTGCAGACTCCCACCCCTACCATACAAGGGCTAGACATTTTCTTTTAAAAAAAAATGAAAGTTTGGGAGTCTTGCCACTTTTAATTTTTTTGACTTTCAGAAACCCTTAAATGACAAGAGTTGTTGAGAAAATCACAAGAACTGGCAGCCCCAATTTATTTTATTTTATTTATTTATTTATTTTAAAACTCTTACACTCCGCCCTCTCTGACCACAGGCGGCTCGGGACAAGCTTGTGCCTTTGAGCAGAGTCAGTGTTCCAAAGCCACTAGATGGCTCCCTACGTGGAAGCCATTGGCTTTAAATGTCTGGGCAGCTGCTGCCTGCCAGCTCTTCATATTTACGAATCTCTCCCTCAACACTCTAAAACGGGATTTAGGCACCGATTAAGATCTTGTTTCAAAGACTCTTTGTAAGTGCCTAGGCATCCTAAGTGGCATTCTAGAGGTTCCCAGTGGCTCTAGATATCTGATTCTGGAAGTTATTCAGGCTCAAGCAGAATTATCTTTGGAAGGTATTGTAAGACTGTCATGGTTTTGGGGGTCCAACACCCCACTTTCCAGGGTTGAGTGACTCAATTCCCCTTACTTGCAGCCCACCTGAATCAGTCATCTCACTGACTGATCAGGTCCTGCAGAGGGGGGAATCCTTTTGCCACCCAAAGTCCAGAAAACTTCCCATTTACATGCACTATCTCTGGGTTCGCAAGAGCTTGGAGGCATGAGCTTGCCTGCCAGCCAGACTGCTGGAACTGTGGACTAAGAGAAGAACTTTGCTTTCTACCAGCTAAGAGCCAAAGCGCCCAGCCATTACACCTGGCTGAGAATAACCTTAAGCTTATGGACTTTCTGTAGGGTAAGATTTATTTAGGGAGTCACCCAGTATAGAACAGGAATACGCTATTTTACTGTTTACTTTATTAGCCGCTCTGTGTCAAATTATTCTTGCTTATGTAACCAATAAACTTTCTTCTTATCTTTCTTAAGAAATGTCTGTGGTCTAACATTGGGAACACAAGTGAGCAACTTGAGCTTTCAAGCTCTTGTGAACCCAGAGAGAGAGAGAGTGTGTGGGAAGCTTTTTGGGAGTCTGGGTGGCAAAAGGATTATCCCCGTTGCAAGACTGAATCAGCCAGAGAGAGAACTGGTTCAGGTGGCCTGCAAGTGAGGGAAATTTAGTCACCCAACCCAGAAAGGGGGGTAACCCAAAACTGTGACAAAGACCTTTTAAAAAAAAAAAAAAAAAGAAAACCCACCAAGTTTTTGGCAGCTGGAGATAGGGGTTGGCATTCTTAGGGAGTTGTATACGTTTATCTGTTATCTGCCCTGAGCCTTTGGGCAAGGGTGAGTTATAAATTAAAATCTGGATAAAAACAGAGGTGACAGTGGCCTGCTTTGTCCCAGACCTCACCTGCACATGCGTGCAGGCATCACCATATGTTGGCCCAGAATTGCCCCAGGCTGTGTCAGTGGCTAGCTCGGGCTGTGACCTCAGAAAACCTCTAAGGTCACAGCCTGGGCTAAGGCCTGCCTTGGCCATGGCGGGCTATCCCATCTGTTCCTGGACCTGCCATGGCTGACTGTCGTTGGCTGCCATGGCTGCCCATCGTGACGGTGCGCTGTGCTGGGGTGGGACCAGCTGGCCGGACGTTTGTGCTTCTCTCTGCCTTCCTCGTCAACCTGGCCGCCATCACTTGTGCTTTATCCTCTGTCTCTGTTTTTCCTATCAGTAAAATGGGGATAAGAACACTTACCTAACTTACAGGGGAATGTGAAGATGGTTACATTCAAAGCTTGAAAGGCTTTCCGAACCTGAAGTAATGAGGGTACAGATTGAGTGTATTTGGTTTTGCATGGTGCTTTAAGGCAGTTGAGAAAATGCTTGTTTTCTCGCTGTGGTCGAGTGCCTAGAAGGTGGAAAAGGCATGCAAGAGAATAGTGGTTTTTTTTTCTCAGATAGCACCCACTCTTTTCTTTTAATCTCTTAACTCTGCACTTGCCTGCTTTCTGTGTGTTTAACTCCAATGTATTTTTGGGGGTCACTTTTCTTATTTCTTTTTTGGCTACAAGAAAACCTCAAGCATAATGCAAGTGAGTTAACAATGGTCCATTGCGGAGGAGTGAGTTGCTGTGGCCATTTTTATAAAATCTGGACTGGTTTACTTTCTGCGACTGCCACTGGATCTTTGGGTTGTGCCAGCTCCCGAGGAGTTGATCATGTCAAATGAAAAGTGCTGCAAAGATTAAATACTCGGCGATTGTGAAAGCGAGTGAATCAACACAAATATCACTTTGTGTTCGGTTTACTGACTCTGGAATTTGACCTTGTCTTTTGATGCTGCAAGTTCCTGCATAACAGTCATGCCAGAGACTTTGTCAGTAGATTCACCTCTTAGAAACGAAGAGCTTTCCCACTGCTGATGTGACCTTGTGTCACTAAGCACAGAAAGTTGCATACCCTGGGATGCCAGTAGTAGTCCCTCCTAATGGGGAACTTCCTGGAGAAGGAATTAAGGCTTAAATTGATCCTTTCAGTAACTGGTGTTTGTACCTTTCCTGCAGGTTGGGCATTATGAGGAGACACTTGCATTTGTTTTCATCAGTAAAGTGTAATGAAATTACCCTAACTGCCTTCATCTTAAATATATCAGCTACCAGTAAAAGGTAATATTCTTTTGCATTGTTAATGTTCTACATCTCCTTCTGTTTTTGCAGTTGCCAAAGAGTAAAAAATTAGCTTCTTCATTTCCCTCCTACGAATAGAAAATTCTGTTATAAAGGAAATATTTGTGCTCCCTACTTCCTTGCAAATGTAATAAACCTTCTCTTGAAAGTTTGTCTCCTTGTTTTTGTTTCAGTCTGAGTTTGCATGTTTCAACGGTGAGCTCCAAGCTGAGGCAGATAGGGGTCCTCTTCACCATTTCCACACATGTTGGTGCTAGACTGAGCAGGCAATGGAAAAATAGGAGGAAGAAAGACCTATTTGAATAACTGCTGCACTGTGCATCAGGGTAGGGACTCAGCAGCACATGGTTGCTTCTGGAAGGAAGAACTCTGGTTTTCAGACGACACGATTGGTGCTTTCTGAAAGCCAGATCTATTTAAAATATCTCAAGCAGGATATCCAAAAGTTGAAGCACTTGTGAAACAGTAGGTCTGTCTAATGTTGAGTGAACATGCATATTTTTTTCTTTTTGTTATATAATAATTGCAGGGATGTACTTGTGAAGGGGTCACATTCAGACGTACTAAGCACTTAATTTTTCCAGTTTTTAACTCGGTTCGGTATTGTTCACGCCAGACTGCAAAACGAATTTAGTACTGTCACAATAGGCTCCCAGTGGTCATGTGAAGAAACTGCTCATGATGAGACCAATCTCTTCATTTTCTGTTTGCATGTGTGTGCTGCAACTTGGGAATGATTTGTCTGTTGTTCACCAACCAAACACAGAAAGTGTTCACATTGAGATATTTTAGTTTAGAAAGTGAGAGGGGTTATGTATTCCTTATTATTCCAGAGTATATCACTCCTGAATACCATTTCTTGATGTGAGAAGAATATCAAGGTGGAACAGAGTTAAGGACTTACTGATTTGATTTAACTATGTGAAAATGAAAACCGTATGTGAAAATGATTTAACTGTATGTAAAAATCGCTCTATGCCAGTTTGAGCTCCAGAATATATCTCCTGAATGGAAGATCTGACACTGCTCTTTCAGCCTTGTTGTCAACTGGACCATCATCCATTCCAGAAGCAGAAGTTGCTTTAGAGTGTGAGCATGCCAAAGTATGGGTCAAGTCTTAAGTGTAGTATCAGAACCAAGTGAAATAGTTTTTGTAGCCCATGAGACTTACAGATTGGTCATGGGAATGCTCATATATATATATCCAAGCATATTTAGGAGGGACAGTCCCTCTTTGGGTGCTGAATCCCACTGTCCCTCTTTCAGGGGGTCAGAGTCCCTCTTGAGAGAGTGAGTGTTCAGTATTCAGTCCTCAAGCACCTCTTTCTTGTTGCCTCCCAGGAAAAGCACTGGCGAGGACAATGGGGAGATGATGTAATGACAAGAAACTAAGTGGAATGATTAACAGGAGAACCTCTGTCCCTCTTGATGCACTTGCAACGTTTGGAGGTGTGTCTGAGGGGGCAGAGCTTGTCCTTTGGCCACTCAGACTGTTGGGAGGCATGCAGAACAAACTTCTTAGCTTAAACAGAGTATCAAAATAAGGCAGGAGAGTTGGAGCGTTTTATGGTTGTGTTGGCCTGGAACGGAAAATGTTTGCATTCCCATTTGATGGAATCTGCGGCTAGAGTGCAGGTATCGGAGTGGGAAGAAGGACCTTTAATAAGCCAGGCGTATAAATGGTTACGGTCTTGGCCAGGATTCCATCCTGGCTCCCCCTTTCCCCCTCTTGGGATTTAAGGTGAAATGGGAAAAGGAACTGAGGTCTCACACCATCTGCAGTTAATTGGGCGCATATTTGGAAACCGTTAAGTGCACTTGGACTCCAAACAGACTGTTTAAAGCAGTTTCCCCCAGATGGTAAATGGAGGAGGCGTCCTCAGCAGACTGCTAGTAATAATAATACTTATATAGCACTTTACATTTTCAAAAGGTTGTCCAAACATTAACTAATCTCCTTTATTCTTTCGAATTGGGTAGCTTTAAACTTCAAGGAAATTGGACTAAATTAATTTGTAGCACTTCATTGTATATGTTGAGGGTGAATTTTACTCCTGCTCTTTGTGACTGTGTCAGGCTAATCTAAATCTTTCTGGGAAAAGATCCTTGTGGGGTGTTTTTTTATATATATAGTAATGAAAAGAATGACTCTTAAAGCTGTGAGAAAGGGATGCTTCTCCTGCACTCATGGAACTGTAGAGGCCTGAGATAGCAAACGAAACCACCGTTGGGGAGATTCGCATTTTACAGCCTATCTAGATGGAACCTTTTGTTTCCTTTGTAAAAACTTGGCCACAGCTTTATGCATGTGAATACTATTAAGGGGGATGATGTTGCTGACAGAAATATACTCTCTTGCCTACCTGGCTTTCCCCCCCCCTGGCTGTTACGACACTTCTCAAACCACCAAGACTAGCCCTTATAGTCAGCCTTGCATTATGTTAAATTACTGGGTTTTCAAACGGTTAAAGTGACTGCAGCGTGATTTGTTCCGTATCTGTCTACATACCACATTCGTTGCTGAAGTTTCTGCCTCTGCAGGGGACTGTCTACTTGATATAAGATAGGTTGTGAGTCTGTGGTTCATTTCATGATTGCAAGAAAGGAATGTTGGAGCCTAGTGGATAAGGTGTTGGACTTGGACCTTGGAGTCCAGGGTTCAGTTCCCTTCTTTTAGCCATAGACTGACCAAGTGGCCGTAGGCAAATCCCTTTCTCTCGGCCTCAGTTCCCTATCTGTAAAATAGGAATAATAATGACCTGCCTTGCAGATTTGATGTGAGGGTAAATGAGATAAAGATTGGAAAGCTCTTTGAATGCTAAAAGTCTTACAGCAACAATAAAAACAATTAGTGCATAGTAAGGCTGAACGAGAATCCCTTTTGATTCTCATGAGATATCTCGTAATACTTCGTGCTGGGGATCAAGAACTCTGTCCCAGTACGGAATCTCATGAGATAATCTTGTTAACCCTCCCACCCCCAACCCATGTGCAGAATGGCCACCGGTATCATTCTGTGCAGGCACAGCCCTTTTTCAAGATGGTGCTGGCAAATGGCCATGGCGTATGCGCAGAAGAGCCACCCTTTTCCAAAAGGGCAGCGATGCTACTGGCATCATTTTGGAAGAGGGCCACACATGCGCAGAACGGCCTCAACAGCCATCCGTGCATGCACAGTTCTCCCCCCGTCCCCCCCCATGTTTCTCGACGAGAACACAATAGAGTTGCTGCTGGTTCTCAGCTCGGTCTCGTTTGTCAGAACAAGCCGAGAAACGTCTTACTCACAAAATTGAGTTTCAGCGCTAGTGTATAGCACATATGTGCCTGCTCCCTATACGCTGATACCATGTGCATGCATAAAGTATACTGCAATCAACGTTCTGATTAGGGATTCGATATCATTTCCCCAAATGCCTCCCCCCGCCCCCCAATAAATGTACTTGGAGTGTAGTTGCAGTAGGAAGGTTACAAGTAAGGTTGGCACACCTGCATGCAATTAAGTAGCTTGTTTTTATAGACCTTAATCTCTAAATAAATAGGAATGTTTCACTCCCAAGGAAGTGTGCTACTTCAGCAGTATCTTCCATGCTGCTTCTCACTGACTCTTCCAGGTATTATCCCAAGAGAGTCAAAAATGAGGTCTTCTGAGTGCTGACGCATGGTAAAGTGATGGAACGTGGACAGATGTTAAGCAATTTGCCAGGGAAATGGGGGCAGAGGAAAATGTCCTTAATGAAATGGGATAGTATCAGCCATAGAGTTTGGAAAAGGGAACCTCTTTACAAAAGCGCAGACAATGTGTAAAAGTCATTTAATAACCTTCTAATGAAATGTAAAGGAAGATGTAACTGGAACTGGAATAAGCAAGTGTGAGTTGGAAGGTATGAGTTTGGTATGCATTCTGGGAAAGTCTCTTTGGCTATACCAGGCCTGGTCCTGAGCTGTTGAAAATTAGCACTATTCCACTAAAGTGGAAAGGAGCTGCAGCAGTCCAGGCTGGTTTTGTGCATTGGGTTCACCTCCGTTTCTATTAGAATGGTTTTGGAAAACGATGATGTGGCATTTTGCAGAGGTAACATGAAGGGCATTAATTGAGTATGATGTCAAGGCCAAAGATAGCCACTCTGAAGATCTAGTTTAAGCACTTAAAACTGCGATCTACAAACTGCTCTTTCTGGAGGGCTTCAGTGGGGCTGTTCTGAGGTAAGTGGTTTGTGGCCCGAGGACGGGGTAGGATTAATTTTTTTAAAGAAGCTTAATTTAAGAGTGTCACACTTCTAAATTATGTAGATTTAATCACAGCATTTTAAAGAAAGGTAAATTACTGAATATCATCTTTGTTTTTTAAATAACTTCAGTTAATAAAAACACTTAAAAAAACAACAAAAACAAACCTAGAATAAAACATTTTAAGCATGTTGTGTTTGCATGTGGTTTATCCAGATGTGAGCCTTGTTTAAAATTCAGCACCCAGGGCTATTCCAAACAGGATGTTTTCCTCTCCAAAGCACTTCATCTGTATCAAAGTGAATAGATTTTTTTTTACAAGGAGTAGTTAAAGCACACCCTGGCTGTGGGTGTTGGTGAGTAGAAGGCAACTCTAATGTGTCCTAGCTTCCCCTGAACTTTGCTCCCTCCTGTGAGGAATGACCTGCTTAGAGGAGGTTCTTTTGATGTAGTTGGGTGAGGTCAGGTCAGGTCAAGACACTAACCGTGCCAGAGATACAGGAAACGAAGAACTTCTGGAAGATGAGGAGCTGAACAGCCTTCAGGCTGCTATTTTTCTCCTCTGTGTACATGTGTAAAAAATAAATATGCTTGTAATTGTTTTATAATAATCCGAAACACACATGATCACACCTTCCTCTAGTATAAACAGTGTAATAATACCTACCTTAGTCCACTTCATCTCTAGATCTCAGTACACTTCACAAAAGTGGATAACGCTCATTATCTCCTTTTCGAAACGGGGAAATTTCCAGGTTGCATTCGGATGTCATGACTATGGCCGCTTTTAGACGAGACAAATTTGCGCATGATTGGTGAAAAATGCGCGTTTTAATGCTCGTTTAAACACGTAAACTGTTTTAAATGCACATTTGCCATGATCGTGTAAAAGCCAAAACTGTTTTGAATGTGGTTTTTAAATAATGCACATTTTTTGAAACCGGTTTTGGCATCCCCCGATCATCAAAGGGGCTCAAAACCGGTTTTAAAAAATGTGCATTATTTAAAAACCACATTCAAAATGGTTTTGGCTTTTACACAATCATAGCAAATGCACATTTAAAACAGTTTAGGTGTTTAAACGAGTATTAAAACACGTGCATTTTTCACCAATCATGCGCAAATTTGTCTCGTTTAAAAGCGGCCTGTCACTCGTGGGCTACTGCAGACTTGCCTTGGTGTAGCCAAGACTATAGCGGGCCTGGCCTCGTGTTAGTTACGGGCCCCCTCTAAGGGCAAGGAGGAGGAGTCTTTCTAAGCAGTGGTCCTTCCAAGGCTCCTGGAAGGTGGTGGTGGTGCCTTCCTGGTTCCTAGTGAGACCTCCCGGAGTGGCAGCAGTCCTTCTAGGAAGAAAGTCTGGAAAATATGATGCGACCTACTTCTCTGCAGTTGCCTTGGTTAATTTTTGTTATATCCACTCTTAATAGAGTGGATTTGGTTATTATGCTAATAAAGATGTCCGATTTTTTTCCATGGTGGAGAAAGACATGATCTTTCAAAGGCTTGGAGATATAACTCAACAGACTGATTTTGCTATAATTAGGGTGAGCCGAATAGCTCCCTTATATGCTCATTGGATCCCCGATGGCAGAATGGCAAGATATTTGCAGCTTGATTTAAAGCCAAAATGCTGTATTCATCTTGCTAGACTTTGCCTAGAACATATGGTTTCTGCTGTAGTGATGGGTTGTAGATTAGGTCTCCCTAGAGATAAAAGAATTTGTCCATGTGCAATAGGGATGGTCGAAGATTCGATCCATTATGTTTTGGAATGCCCTTTTCCCCCTGATATTAGGAAACATTTTCTCTCCCCTATATTTCTCAAACTAAAATTCTTCTTTATGAAAGAAAAGCTAATCTGGCTGTGTCAAAAGACTGATCGGTTGGCGGCTTTTGCCTATAGGGTAGTTCTTATTGGAATAAATATCAACCTACTTACGTGTTTTCCATAGAAGAGCGAGGACTTCTTATAGTAGCCCTGGGACTTGGTTATTTTATTTTAGAGGACAAGATTAGCCCGCCCTTCTTCCCCGCAGAAGAGTAAGAACTCCTCATGGTACCCCATAGATATTGTATTAGGGGTCAAGACTGGTCTAGTCTTGCTCTCTGTAGAAGAGCGAGGACCTCTCATAGTAGCCCTGGACTGTGTTTTTATTATTTCTCCGTATAAACTCAAGGATTTGGGGACTCATTATTTCAGGGGACAAGATTGGTCTGCTGGTCCGTTCTTGCTCTCTGCAGAAGCGTGAGGATCCTTTATAGTAGCTCTGGGACTGGGTTATCTCTATTTTAGGGGACAAGACTGGTCCACTCTCTGTAGAGAGAGGTTAGGATGTTTATATGTATTCTTCGATAAAAAGTTGAGATATTTGGGAGATGGGATTGTTTGGTTAAATATGTTTTTTAAAATGCATAGATATATAGGAGACAGAATTGTATTTTTTCCTTTGTCCGGAAATATGGTTATTCTGATTTAAGGGCTGTTTAAAGTCTGAAAGTGTTTGTTATGTAATATGTAAATATGTAATTGTCTCTTGTTGTTGGGGGTTCTTGTATTTTAAATTTTTGGCTATGGCTTGAGCTGATGCCATGAATTAAGAAAGAAAGTTTTAAGAGTCTGCAAGGCTAGCACTCCACCTCTGCCCACTTTGAAAACTTTCTTCTTGGCCTGACTTTGCAAGCAGTTTGAACGCTGCTATAAAATGTTCAGTGTTGGCCCCACTTCCTCCTCCACCCACTCTGGAAATTTCCTAGCAGTATGTTGGCCCCACTTCCTCCTCCACCCACTCTGGAAATTTCCTAGCAGTTCTCTCCTTGGAGAGAGCCACCCTAGAGTCCATGCCCAGGCTCAACTGAGCTCCATGGTAGATATGCCTTGCTTTGGTGGCATTTTCTGTGATGCCTGAACAAAGCAACCACATGGTAACGAAGAAAGGATCTGTTATGCTAATTCACCACAGTGTTGCACATGTAATGCTAGCAACTTGTTTTGGTTTTAATGACACATTTAGTGGTTATGTCTGTTTGTGCAAATACACATGCTTAACACAGTTTGGGATTTGGAAACTCATGGTCACAGCCAACATGCATTTACAGTTAGCCTCTAGCCACTTTTATGTCTAGATATCCACACAGTCCTACTTCCTACACAGGGATCACAGATACATGGATTTTTGTTAAGGTTTGGTCTAGTACCTGTGTGTCTCCATGGTCTTTCTCGTGAGTGGCTTGGGGGTGGACCGGGTGCAAGAAAGAACAACAAGCAGGTGGGAAAAGGGACTGACAGCAAAAGGAGGTTGAATTCTCTTTGGAATTAAACTTGCTCTGCACTTTCCCAGCCGATTCTATTTTGGAGCTGCCAGCCTGGAGCCAGCTTCTCATCCCACAACTGGCTGTGTTGTGCCAAAGACTATCATCCAGGAAACAGCTGGTGGGAGGAGACTATTGGGTAGCTGCAAACACGCAGCGGTACAAAGGGTGGAATCAAACGAGACGATAGCCCACTTTATCTTTTCTCAGGTGCATTTCCGTGTGCCCGTCAATTAGGCTTCTGCCACATGGCCTCCACATGGTCACCACAGAACCATGATTTATGGCGGAGTCCAAGAACATCATGGGCCCCAGTGTGTGGGCCAGTCAGGGTTAATGGGTGCCTGCATCTTGTCAATTAGATACTCATGCACCCTCACCAGCATCTGGCTCCGCCAGCACATAGAGTCCTGCCTAGCGTAGCTGACCAGCTGAGAGGTTGGAGCAATTGCAGTAGCAATCTTCTTCCCCCACAGCTGCCTCTGAGGTGAGAGCTCGCTAGAGATCTCTCCCCCCTGGCAGTCTCCCTCCTACGCAGCCTCTCAGCTGAGAGGCGGGGAGGGAGATCTCTAGCACAGCCATGGGGGGTGGAGATCGCTAATGCCACTGGCAGAAGTTGTCGCAAGCACATGAAATACGGGCAGAGGGCTGTGAATGTATTAGGCTGAGCATGCTAAACGTGTTTGGGGACTGCACGGACTCCAACAGACTATCGGCTTGTTTGATTCCACCCAAAGTCTCTTTGTGTAGGTTACTTGCCGAGGTTGATGTCGTTGAGGTCAATACTTGCCGGATTTGTACACATTTATCACTATATCTGTAATACTTTGTGATGGCTCTTTTCAGATGTTATGAAAAACGCCACCTTGTGGTAAATTTGAGACACAGCTGTGGTGCTGCCACTGAAGCTTGAGGGTGGTGATCATGCTGTCGGAACACATCTTTAGATGCAGAGAACTGAAGTAACTTGCCCAAAGTCATCTAGAGATCCAGCTAGTGGTTAGAGTTTAGAGGTAGAACACAGGTTTCCTAAATTCCAGTCTATTGGAAAACATTTGTAGCTGCATTGACTTTAATGAAACGGTGCTGGTTTACACAAGCGGAGATGGTGGCTTTTAATTCACTAGTCATGCTGTGTTAATTGACCTTTGCAAATATGCATGTAGTCACTCAGAGGCGTATTTAGGTTGGAATGGACCTTAGTGCAGAAGATGAAGTTGAGCCCCTCCTCCTCAACCTCTCTTCCAGTGGCAGGAGATGTAGTTGCACCAAGGACTGTGGACCCGGTGAAGCTTGCACTGCTTGTCCCTATAAGAGCTACGTGTAGTAGGGTCCCCACTTTACCATGGGGTGAGTGGTTGCAGGATCCACACCCAATAAGGCTGCCACTCAGGGGGCAGGCTCAATTGCAGTTTATTTATTGTATTTATTTATCCTCTGGCCAATCTTTATGTATTCAACAACCAAGTCCATAACATAGGCCTAGCCAGCCAAACCAGTCCCAGGCTATTCCTTTGCCCACTTATGCAGCCAGGCTCTCTTCAGGCCCTCAGGCATATGTCCAGGTCAGGAAACTTCTCTGGACTCCTCTACAGGAAACATGTTCTTCTCACTGGTCAGGAGCAGACTGCCCTCAGCTTCCTGGACTGGTCTCTTTTACCCTTCAGGCCACGCCTATCCACTTCCTCTTCCTGTCGGTGACCATCTTAGACAGTCCTTCTAGGGCAGGCACCATCTTGTGGATCTCTTAAAGGGAGGTGCCACATCCTTACTGTGGCACCACTCTGCTGCACTACGCCCTTGTAGTCAGCAGTCTGAGTGTTGTTACCAAGCGTAATGATAATCCCCATGCAAATCAATTGAACACTGAAACTTTTGACGTCATCCAGTGCATGTGGCTGGTTGTACCAATGTTTATGCCACTGTGTTTTTGAGCTTACCCAGTAGTTCCCTTCAACCCAGCAGCTTGCTAGAAGCGATCCCTGAATTCAGAATTGCAGCCCCAGGGCCAACTTTTAGCCCTCACAGAAGTGAGACACTAGGAATTAAAATCTCAGGTGGTTTATTTATTTAATATTATTATTATTATTATTATAAGCTTTTATATAGCGCAAGCAATGTGCCTGGTGCTTTACAGAGAATAAGATACAGGGTCCCTGCCTGAGAGCTGGGGATTACTTTTGAGGGCTGATGTAAAATCTTGAGGGTTTATCTTCCACCAGACTGGAAGTAGGACAGCACACATCTCGACAAATAAGTGATGATATTTTCAGTCTAGCACTTCTAAATTATCTAGAAAATTTCATCTCAACATTTTACAGAAAGGAAAATGACTAAATGTAGTCCTGAGTTTTTCTTTGTTAAAAAACAAAAAAATCCTGAAAACCCCACAAACTTTTAATAACAGCACTTCTTCTACTCAAATAAAACACTTTAAACAAGTAGCATTTGCATAGGGTATCAGTGACTGCACACAGTGGCAGCTACATACTGTTAGTGGCTAGGTTTTCTGCGATCCCAGACTCTGGTAAGCATGCAGAGAAGAATACGTTGGCACAGACCTACTGGATGAAGTCGAAAGGCGCAGCTAGTCTTAAATCTGGTTAACGATCCCCGTCGTAGAGACTTGTGTGTTTTGTTTCACTGTTTGTATCTCAGCACCTCCTAACCTTTAATGAAGTTATTGTGGGTGGGGGTGTGGGGGCATAGCTCAAGTGGTAAGAGCACATGCTTTGCATGTATAAGGTCCCAGGTTCAATCCCCGGCATCTCAACCTCAGGATCCCTGGTAGCACGCCTGGGGGAGACCTCCGCTGGGGGCTTGGAGGGGTCTCAGGTAGCACGCCGGGATGGTCTCTGCCGGAGACCCTGGAAGAGCCAGATTTGGACCCAAATTTGAAACCCCTGCTGCTGTGTCAGGTTGTGACAATGCTGGGCTAAGATGGACCATTGGTCTGACTCAGGCAGTTTAGTTTAGTGTTGCAAGACAGGGAAGTGCTGGGTTTTGTATTGTATGGATGGGGAGCAGCAGCACAGAGACCAAGGGCTCATCTCCATGTACCATTTCCCAAGTTCCAGTGCAACAAGTGGCAACGTATCAAGTCACCAGCAGTTGAATCAGGTATTTATGCATGCGTTTTATCAGGTGGTGATTGCATGGTGAACAGCAACCGCTATTGCCCAACACTTCAGCCCCAGCTGACGTCCCAGGATGCACTGTACCTGCCCAGAAATTAGCATGGAAAGCCCACTGGCATTGGGGCCCTTCCTCTTCATGCTTTTACCAGCTCTCGCTAGTCACTGAAATGCCATAGATCATCTGCCACTAGTTGCCTTCACATGTTACTGTTGCTACTTGACAACCAAATAACCCGTAGCACCAGCTTCTCAAGAAGCTGTTGCTACTTGATAAACATGTGGCCAGTAAGAGTCGGAACCTTTATATGTGCAACAAACAGGTAGGGAGGTCTGATGCTATCTGAACAACACTGGTAAAAGCATGAATGGGAAAGGCCCCAGTGGGCTTTCCATGCTAATTTCGGCACTGGTACAATGCATCCTGGGACGGCAACTTTATCTCTCATTTTCATCTGACCCAGGCCTGGCAGTCTTTGTGTTTACCTGGTGTCTCACGGTAGGGGATTGGATGAGGACAAGCTGTTTGAAGCTGAATCCCGTTAAGATGGAGGTAATGTTGGTAGGAATGGGTGAGGGATTGAAGGCCCCCATCATTGATGTGGTGTGTCCCTCCTTGGTCCCTCAGGTTTGGAGTGAGGGAGTGTTCCTCGATGCACAACTCCGTCTAGATGCCCAGGTGGCTGCTGTGGTGAGGAGTGCTTTTTGTAAGTTACATCTGGTTCATCATCTTCAGTCGTATATCTCAGGCTCTTATCTGGCCACCGTCATCCATGCATTCGTCACTTCGAGATTGGACTACTGCAGCGCGCTCTACGTGGGGCTACCCTGGGTGATGGGCTGGAGACTGCAGCTGGTGCAGAATGCGGCGGCCCACCTCCTGAGAGTACACAACACTGGTGCTCCGTTCTCTGCGCGGGCTGCCTGTAGTCTTCCAGGCCTGATTCAAGGGGTTGGTTATTACCAGGGCCCCGATTCTTCCGCGGAATTTTTTTTTAAATTCCACGGGAGTCAGGGCCCAATTCTGCGCCTCGGCGCGATTTACCGTGTGGGGGTGGTGGGTGGCTTGGCTTGCCTCCTCCTCCCCCCGCACTGGTAAAATCCTCAGGGCTTCCCCTCCCCAGCTGCCGGGGCTTGTCCTCCACAGCTGCCGGGGCTTGCTTGACTCTTCCCCCCCCCCCCCC
>QEPC01007512.1:6850257-6906109 GCA_003113815.1 Sphenodon punctatus | reverse complement strand
GGGGCAGGAGATTCCATGAGGGGAGGGGAATGAAAAAACCCTCGGGGCTTCCCCTCCCCAGCCTCCCCAGTTGCCAGGGCTTGCCTCCCCCCCTTTAGATAATTAATTAACTTACCAGAGACGGCAGCAGCAGCTGCTCCGTCCAGCGCGCTCGTACTTCCTGGCCCCTCCCAACGGGGTCTTTCAGGGCGACACAGCCGGATGACGTCATCCACCTACGTCGCCCTGAGAGGCCCCGTCAGGAGGGGCCAGGAAGTACGAGCGCGCTGGACGGAGCAGCTGCTGCTGCCGTCTCTGTTAAGTTAATTAATTATCTAAAGGGGGGGAGGCAAGCCCTGGCAACTGGGGAGGGGAAGCCCCGAGGGTTTTTTCATTCCCCTCCCCTCATGGAATCTCCTGCCCCGCGTCCCCCCAGCGCAGGCTAGAAATTCTGCGCTGGGGTAAGCGGGGCAGGAGATTCCGCAGGGGGAGGGGAATTCCGCGGGAAATCTGCGAATCCCAGACCCGCGTTTCCCTCGGGGCCCTGGTTATTACCTTTAAAGCCCTATACGGCCTGGACCCCCACGTACCCACGGGACGGCCTCACCCCTCATGTCCTGGATTGACCCCTGCAGTCGGCCGGGGTGCCCTCTTGGAGGTCCCCCGAGTCTTCCGAGTGGTGACGTTTGGGAGAGTGTTCTCGGTGGCCGCACCATAGCTGTGGAACTCCCTTCCGGTGGAGATTTGCCTTTCTCCGGACCTCCCCTCCTTCCGCAAACAGTGTAAGACCTGGCTGTTTTACCAGGTGTTTGGTGAGGGTAGTGGGTGGGTGAGTGTTCTTTTGGGGGGGGAGGGGTTGATGAAGTGTGTTTTAGTCTGGCCTCATTTGATGATTCTTTAAAATTATTTCTATATTATATTATGTTTTAATTGTCTTTTGTACGCCGCCCCAAGCTGCCATTTAGCAGGAGGGGGCGGGTTATAAATTTTGACTAACCTAAACAATGGGTGAAAACAGACATGACGCTAACGACCCTTGGTGGTTATTTATGCATGTTTCAGGGTTGCGTAGGGCATCAATACAGCCCTGCAACATGCATAAATAACCACCAAGGGTGGTTAAAGGGTGGTTAGCGTCATGTCTGTTTTCACCCAATGTTACATGCAAGAGGGGCCTTAGCAGATTCCAGAGTCACTTCAGGAGTCTGTGGTAGATGATGTAATTGAACCCAGGTTTCCAGAGACCCAGGCTAGTATCCCCACCACTGGACCATCCTTTCTGATTGTATCACACTTCCTCACAGAGTATTTGAAGAGGGCGCTTTATGAACATGGCTATTAATTTTTCCCTTTTGCCAATTTTTTTCAAAAATGAAAAAATGTTTAAATTCTATATTTAACAAAAATTACATTACTTAAGATCCAGTGTTCCAAAAAAAAAAAAAGGAGAAATCTTAACTCTGCACAGCCTGAATAAAACATTAATGCAAACAACCCCTTTGAGGTAGCAATGATTATGCTGCTGCTACCATAAATTCATCTTTCTTCTTTGTCCATGCCACCTGTACCAAGTGTCTTCTGGCTTTAACAGTAACCAAACCCCTTTCTTAGAAAAAGATGATGCTTGCGATAAAAAAGCACAATGACCAGGCTTGTATTTTACCTTCCCTCCTTACTCTTTCTCTCTCTCAGACTGGTAGGATTGCATCCAGTGACAGGCCTCCTATTTCTCAGATGCAGCACAAAACAGATTTTTCTAGTGGCTGAATTTAATCACTTAGATGCAGAGCACTGATAGACTGAATCAATTTAATTTCTATTGCCAGGGACTGGGAGGGGGGAAGGAAGGAAGGTCAGAACAATTTAGTGAGCAACAATTTGGTTTATAAATGTACTCAACGAATCTCTCTCCTTTTTTTGTGCGGTGACTTTAGCTTGCGTGTGCAAAATAAACATGGCAATAACCTTAGGAACTTGGAGAGTAGGAGACATTGGATTTTGCCAGAGGGGATGTCTTATTAATCTAAGCACCAAGGCTTGAAATGCCTTAGATTCCTAGCAAATCCTAGGTTCCTGTCTCACCAGGATCTACGCTGCCCTACGGCCTTCTTGAGCAGAGAAGTGGCGTCCCATGTCATATACAGAATGACAATCTTCAGGCATCTTATAAATGCATGTCGTAATGGAGATTGGCAGAAAATACTTGTGTAAAAAAAAAAAAAAGGGAAGTTGTGTTTAAATTTTTAAAAAATACATCCCATTCTCTTAGCGCAGAGTGGGCAGCCTGGATGGATGGGCCATCCTGCCTTGGCTCCCCAGTCTGTTCCTGTCTTGTGCAGAAGCAAGCAGTAAGATCCTGGGCTCTCAGAGCCCAGCTAGAGATTAATCTGCCATTGTTTTGTCATGCCCCAAATTCCTCTAGGGAAAGGAAATGGCATACTTTGGAGGTCAGGCTGTAAAAGTGTGCCTTCACAGAACAGGTCCATTTAGGAAGGACACTGCCTTGTTTGTAGCCTTTGGGCCCAAAAGGCGGGGGTGGGGGGGGGAAGTCTCCAAATCTACTCTGGCTAGGTGACTGAGAGTATGCATATGGGAGGCATACAAGGCAGCAGGTTTACTTACACCTACTGGGGTTACTGCATATTCTCTTGGGGAGAGGTGGCGGCGGCGGTGGCCACAAATTCAGCCTTGCTAAATTAGGCTTCCTTGGAGGAAATCTGCAGGGCTGCTACTTGGTCCTCAGTCCACTCGTTCACCTGGCATTACAGTAGATTCTGTGGCCCCCGTGGAGGCGGCTTTTGGCCACAGAGTACTTCAGGGAGTTCTTCAGGTTTAAGGGGACAGTGTCTTCTTGGGGGCAGGGGGGTCTGTGTTTTCTGACTGGTGGGAATCCACCCTCTCTTGGGAAGGCACTGCTTTGGGGCTTCCTGTCAGTCCAGGCTGCCCATTCTACGCTGGGAGAGAGAGAGGTGAATTTGCACTTTCTATGAATTCCTGTTCTGCTCCCAAGCAGAGTGGGCAGCCTGGCCCCACCCTAGACAGATTCCTGACCTAAGGAAAGGCAGGCGCCTTTTCCTCTCAGGGATGCTGTGTATATTTTTTCGGTAGGGAAGTTCAGTTAATCCCCCTACCTGTTATGAAGCTATGTAGTTGCTTTTTCATTTACATAGTCCTGCTTCTCATTATGATAGTTAACAATTAGAGTTGAAGTTTTATCGTAGTTTATTAATATGTCAAGTTTTGACAGTCTCAGTCTGGAGACTAGAGGGAGGATGGCCCCTCCTACTGGCAGAGGCGACTGTAAATCAAGTTCCTGCCTACTGCAAGCAAGGAGGGACAATCCCATCAGTCCAGGCTGCCCACTCTGCTCAGGAGAAGAATGGAAATTCATGGTAAGTGCAAATTCATCTTTATCCACTTGCTTGGTTTTGTAAAGTTTTACTTAAATGTGCAGTGGCAACAGCACGTAACATGTAGTCTCATAAAATATAGGTAGCACCATACCCCGTTTTCATGGCCTAGAATCCAGTTGGACGTAAGCTTCGTATGGGTTATTCTAGAGAAGGAACTCGTTCTTCAACAGCCCAATGCGCTTGGAAAATCAGATATCTCTAACTTTCCATCCTTCATATATGTAGCATTTCCAGATCAAAAATTAAAGTAACTGACACTGTGTCACTGCAGTGTGCTTAAATAAGAGACACATGGCATCCCTACGTGCTTGTTATTTAGATATTAAGTACTTAAGAGCAAGGATTGTACCAATGGTTTTTTATCTTGCTTAGCACAATGGAGCTCTCAGTCCTGATTGGAGGAGCTGCTGGTCACCATTGCAAATTTAAAACAAAACCACCTTTCCAAAAGACCCTCTACGAATGGGGAAATGGTCTCCAAAAAATAATAATAATGATAATAATCAAGCCAAGTAGTTGTAAAACCAAGGGTTTATATAGTGCTTTCAATCCAGAGACTGAGGGTATTTTCAAATATGACACCACTGCCCGTGGCCACGCTTACCCCATGGATGGTGGTGTCACGTCTGCTCCCACCGCACCAGATGTTCACTGCGGGCGGGAGTAGAAGTAGCCCCAAACCGTGGCAGGGCTAACACGGGATGCCGGCCAGCACATATCCTGTGTTAAGCCCTTCCACGGTCAGGGAGAGGCCTCTCCAGACTGTGGTAGAGCGGGCCATCACATCTGATGGCCAGCTTCACCTAACCCTGGCCCGTGGCCGGAGCAGTTTCAGACGGGCACGGCAGCCTCATAGGCCACCGCACCCACCTGTCAGGGAGGAGGCGGGGCCGCACATCCCCTGCCCTCTCCCCAGCCCATGCCATCTGAACGTTTGCTTGGCAGCCGGGCAGACCCCTGTCTCTGGTGAGGGGGTTCACCCCGGGATGGGTTTAAGCGTGATGGCTCACTGAGCCGTCATGTGTAAAAATACCCTGACTGACTTTGGATTTCTGTCCTGCCCTATCCCAAAGCAGAAAGCAGTGGGCTCAAGTCAGGTTATGAATAAAAAAAGAGAGAGATAAAGAAACCCAATAAAACCAATTAAAATTTACCCACTCCCCCTAATGTCCAACCTACCCCCAGCCACGAAAAGCCTGCCAACAGAATTGTTCTGCAATCTGCACCATTTCTGGAAGATGAACAGGCTCAAACTTACGGGAAAGTGAATTCCCAAAAGTGGGGAGCAGCCACCAATAATACATTTTGCCCATGCCCTTGTTGTCCATACTTAACACATGGCGTGCATGGCTAGAAGGCCACGCATGGATGATCAGAAATGTGGGATGAGAGGGTCCCTAAAATAAGTCTGGCCCAAGCCATTTAAGACTTTATAGGTTAAATTAAGCAGCACGTGGAAAGCTATTGGCAGCCAACACAGACCCCGGAGCACCAGTATAATGTGCTTCCAGCAGCCTACCTCTGTCAGGAGGCAGACTACTTGATTCTGTACAAACTGCAGCCTCTGAAGACTCTTCTAGGTAAGCCCCATGTAGATCTCAAAGTGCTTTTCAAACTTGGTCAAATCACACCTCTGTTTTTACAAATGGGAGAAATGAAAGTACCGTGAGGCAAAAAACCTTGCCCATGGTCACATCATGTCAGTGGCTGCATCAGGATTCAAACCCCTCCATGTTTAATGCTTTTCCACTAAGCTTCTCTGTCTCTCCAGATAAAATGTGTTCTTTTCACACAAGTAGAATAAAACTTATTCAGCCTCATTTTCTTACGTCTCTAGTTTCACACCTTTATGCTATGCCATCTGTCCAATTGGAGAGGTCTTCGTTCCAACAGTACATGGACATGGACTTGTGGGAACTTTGCTTGGAAGAATATGTGGCAATTTTTACAGCAGCCAGTCCAGTCAGATCTCCTAATGTGGGATGTATTAGGGTAGGCAGCCACATCTGCGTGAGGGGCAGGTGTCAGGAAAACAGTTGCATTTACTTTCTCTCTTGATTCAGCTACCATCTATCCAATGGTGCCACTTCCCTCCCCTGCCCCAAGTGAAATCTAGATGGCTTGGGCAAGCTGGTGAGACCTTGCATCCAAATTGTTATAATCGGCCCGTTGATGAGCTTTAGAAGCAGGCCTAATTCAGAAGGCATAGAACAGCAAAGCCATGTGAATTAATAGAAGCAAACTTGGCTAGCTGTGCAGTAAATTTGGTCGCCTGCCATAATCATCAGCCCCAGATGCACAATGGTAAATAAATACTGCGGTTGAACTTCTTTCAAGTTTGTTAATACTGATCATTATTAGATATAATTAAAGGAGATCGCTTTAAAGGTAACGTCCGCCAAGAAAAAAAAGCAAACAAAAACCTTCTTTTTCTGGATGCTTTTAGATGTTGCAGTAGCCACTCACAAGAGTGTGGTTACTGGACTATCTAATCACAGCCATTAATTTCCCAGTGTTTAGCCGCTCACTTGCAGCTCTGCACGACCCACTCATGGGGGTACTGGGCCAAGTGGCCCGTCATGAGAAGCAAGCAGTTAGTTGCACGTAGCTGTTGTGAGGTCTAAACGGTCCCTCACGATAGCTACATCAAATCCTGGGAGTAGGAGAGTGGTGGCAGGATATATACAGCAAGGGAAATCAGTGCTGCTCTTTCCACTGCTTCCTGGGACCAGGAACAGCACGAGAAGCAGCAATGGGAAGGCAGACCCATGACCCCCGGACCTGCCTTTCCACCACATTAATGAATTTTATTCATTAATATCTTTATCTCACCCTTCCTTTAAGGCTCAGGGCAGGTGAAAAGACACACAAATAAATTAACAGATTCTCAAATAAATCAAATAGAGTCCCCTAGCCCCTTAATGCTAGGGGAAAGTCAATGCAGCAAAGAAAGGAAAATCAACCCTCCAGCCTTCAACTCTCCAACATTATCCCTGCCTGTCAAACGCCTGGTCAAACAGAAAGGTCTTGCACCACCTCTAGACGATGAAGAGCTCAGGCTTAGAGAAGTCTCCAAGGGAAAGGAGTTCCATAATTATGCATTGTGGGAGCGTTAGGGTCCCAACAGATATGCCATCACGGACTGTGGAATGTCAGATTTGTATTGCTGGTGGACTATTGATTTTCTAGGGGCATTCACATGCACTTTAGCCCGAGCACCACCTACCTCCAACCCAGCCTTGTGGGGCAGCGGGCCTTACCTTGGTGATAACCTCAGAATGACTTCTCTGTTATGTGAACCTTTCTTTGGGGGTGGGTAAGTGGTGCTTTCCCAGGGATTAGGGAATTTTTGTGAATGATCCCCAAGGATTTCAGTGATGCTAGTCACTGTTGTAGGACAGAAAGACTGCATGGCTGCACTTGGCAGTGGTCTGCTGACTATTTATAACATTGGCTACATGCCACATTATTATTTTTAATGAATGGTAAAGCCTGTGGGCACATGTGATTTGTAGTCCTCCAATGTCCATATACGGAAGCAGCACAGAAAAAAGTACAATTTATGTGTTTGTATAGCATGGGCACATTTTTCTTTCCTGCAGCATAAATGAGCAGATACACAGATGTGTATTTAAATTGTGCCCTGTTGGACTGTGTAGTTGTACCTACTGTCCAATGTGATGCACCCCTAGCAGTGATAGCAGGCCAGAGACCCACTGTGTTATCTGCCCAGTTAAAGCATTTCACTGTTCCCCCCTGCCAGTCAGTGAGTGAGTGTGTGTGTGTGTGGTGAATGCCCAGTTAACACGTGGGTGGCCGCCTGATCTGTTGCCATCAACTAGAAAAGAGGTGTAATATAAACACTTGTTTAATTGCTGCATGTCGGATGCAGGCAAGTCTTCCAATTTATAGACAGACGGTAACATCAGAGACCTGGTTTGTTTATATTCACAATTAAAGAACATCAGAAAGGAAGCTTTAGAAAAAATAAAATCAAGGAAGCAAATGCTGTGCTGAGCAGGCAGGTTTTCACGATTATTGCATGTGACTGTTTGTTTTAATGAAGCAAATGTTGTTTGTGAACCACAGGCAAAAGACACGCTTGGTGAGGAGTTTTTTGTGGGAGTAAGTATAACCCAGTGTAGTGGGGTGAGAGTCTCTTCTTTTGGCTGTTTGGTCCAGTGACTATAATAGCCTGTTCTTCAGTCACAAGAATTGAGGGTTGTCCTTGGTATTGCTATAAGGAGCA
Source organism: Sphenodon punctatus (assembly GCA_003113815.1). Lineage (NCBI taxonomy): Eukaryota > Metazoa > Chordata > Lepidosauria > Sphenodontia > Sphenodontidae > Sphenodon > Sphenodon punctatus. The sequence continues at coordinate 6,898,468 of QEPC01007512.1, read as the reverse complement.
ATTTCCTTAAACTATCAACCATCCTATATTAAGTACAGAACTGTGTCTCTGTCGCCATAAAATATGATCTCCTGAATTCTCTTGAGACAAGGAAGTGCTATTCCCTCCATTTTACAGATGAGGGGACTGAGGCAGAGTGAGACGAAGTGACTTTACCATGGTCGCTTAGAATGTCTGGGACAGTACAAGAAACAGAACATGGCTCTCTCAGGTTAGCATCCAAACACCTAACCCAGCTTCCTCCCTTTAGCTTGGGTGTAACTCTAATCCCATACAGCAATCATTCTCAAACATGTTAGGCCACTCCCCACCCCAGTTCCTCTTGTCTGTGGCAGTTGAGCCCTCTCCCTCCATCCTATACACATGCATACATACGTACGTACATACATACATGTGCATACATACATATACCTTATTTCCTCTTCCTCCCTCTCTCCCCCTTGTTTGCTGACTCTTCCCCTACCCCTTTGCTGCCACATCATTTTGGACGTTCCCCGTAGTTCAGTCAGAGTGGAGCTAGGTGATTGTCGACTGTGCTTTTTCTTGCCTTTCCATCCCCTGCCTCATTTTACAGCCACTGCTTTGAAGGAGGGCAAGAAAACAAGGAACCATTGAGAGGGCAGGGAAAGAGAGGGAAAAACAGTGGGACTGATCCGATGGCCCACAGATCCTCCACCAGTGCACACATGCGTACGGTTCCCATGCAGCATAGTGTGCTGGCAACAGAGATGCGTATGGTTCCCACATGGGTGGGTGTGTGTGTGTGTGTGTGTGTGTGTGCGCACGGGATTTGCAGGTCATCGGATCAGCCTCAGTGAACATTGGGAGGGGACTATCTACACGAAGTTGACAGCTGATTTCCCCTTAAAATGGAAATATCCACACAAATGGCTACTCTGTGGGGATGGAAAAGTGGGGTAGGAACTCTTCTTTTTACATGTATATACTTTGCCTTGCACTCCTAAGGAAAGATGCCAGTAGTGCGAACAAACCAGGAATTTAAAGGCAATTTTAAAGTCTTGCCAATGTGAAGTACACGTTTGTGCAAGCAGGTGCATAGGTCTGTTTCCCCTTTTTCTTGGAATATCACAAACGAGCTTTTCCCATAATGCTTAGCAAATGTCTTTTGCTGCTTCACTTTCTCAGAAACTATGAAGGTTTGGGGTTTTTTTGTTTTTATTTTTTTCAGGGAGGAAGGAAGGGGAATCTCCAGAAAGTTTCTGTTCTTTTGCTCCTTGGATAATGTCATGTGTCCAATAGCAGCAGCTGTTGATGTTGACTAATGAGTCTCTACTGCAGCTGCTCTGGCTTGGGTTTAGCGAACTGCTTTGGAACAAGTGAAGTTACTGCCGTTTTACAGTGTTGTTTGTGCATCCCCAAAATGAGTGTGGTGCATGGATAGAATGAAAGACTTTCAAAGGGGGTAGCCATCACAAACAGAGGCCAGTGGCCTGAAAATACCCTCTTTGCTTCCAGAGAGCAAAGGGGAAGCTCCTGTGACCCATGATTTGATGACTGTTGTTTCAGCATTAAAAATTAGGAGAACTGCCAAACATGTATTCCTTCACTAGAAACTGTTCCTAAAGCTGGTAGTGAAAGCAGATTACTTAGACCTCATTCAGACGTGCTTTTAAATCGCACAGTGGCGGCGGCATCGTGCAATTTAAAGCACCGCGCACTTCCGGGTTGCTGTGAATGCACCAATTCAGCTGCTTGGAGCAGCTTTTAAAACCGCACTCCAACAGTTCGGGTTAGGCTGAAATGTGCGCACTCGGTGCAGTCACCAACCCAGAAGTGCGCGGTGCTTTAAATCACACGATACCGCCGCCGCCGCTGTGCGATTTAAACGCACGTCTGAATGAGCCCTTATTCTCGAGTGCGGTTGTAGATTGAGAGACCAAGTTAATTCACTTAGCAGATTTCATTCCCTTTTGAAATATTTATTAAATAAATTTTATTTCCAGTGTCCTAATATAAATACAAGAGTAATTCTGGAAGAGCTTAGCCTGTAACTGGACCTGGACTTATACATGCATTCTAAAATTTAGGAGCTCATGTCTCCATCTTAAAGATGTGTTTCTGCCTGAAATTGAGGTTCTTCTTCGAGGATCTCCACAATTCTCACTATTGGGATTCACTTCCTGCTCCGCAGGTACCGTAAAACCTCTTGTCAGCAGTTTCCAGGCAGAAGATGTCCTGGAAAGATCTAGAACATGGCGAGGGCTCCGTCCCCTCCTCCCCTCCCGAGAAAAGTGTGGGTTCCAGATGGCGTGAGAGTGGGAGTGCTTAAAAGAGGGGGGAGCTCTCGCCACCTCAGTTCCTTCCAACCGCGTCGCGATTGGAAGAGCTCCGTGCTTCTCAGCACAGTCAGTAGTTTACCTCACAGAGAAGGACTCCTTTCTCTGGTAAATTCTCGTCGTTTTCTTCCTAGACAAAAAAGGGAAAAGAAGATCAACAGAAGAACTTGCGTTTGGGCTCTGCCCCACCCCGCGGGGTCCCCCCTCCCCCCCCCCGGGGCCTACCGCCTACCTTTCCCGGGCCGGCAAAGTATGCCCAAGTAACCGGGCTTTAAGCGGTGCGCCTTCTGCCCCGCCACACTCTCAGTGAGTGACACTCACGAGCTTTACCTTTCCTGCCTGGGAGAAGGACATAACACAAGGACTTACTTATTTATTTTATTTATTTATTTCATTCCATTTGTTAGCCGCCCCCTCATGCCTACGGCATCTCAGGGCGGTGTACAATATGAAAAAACCCAATATAACAATAAAAAACAACAATAAATCAACCCCCAGCAATTTAAAAACATCACTAAAAACCAACCCCCGCTCCCCTACCCCACCCTACCCTCCAAAGGCTTGGGCGAACAGCCAAGTCTTACAGACACGTTGAAAGGCCGACAGGCCTGGGGCCAGGCGAGCCTCCTCTGGTAGGGAATTCCATAACCGTGGCCCAGCCACCGAGAACGCCCTCTCCATTGTGGCCCCCCATCTTACACGGGGGACCTCCAGAAAGGTGCCCCCGGTGGACCGAAGGGATCGGTCTGAGGCATGGAGCACTTGCTCTCACTGTGCTCTTCTCTATTCTCAGACTAAAAGGGCATGTGCTCTGAGGCTGCAGGAGCTACATACCAAGAGAGCCCTTCAGGGGGGCGAGGAAGGGCCTCTGTCTTTTTCGTCCAGGCACCAGACCTCCATGGATCCACTGGTCCCTTCCCAGACCGCTTGCTCCCGCGCTCTGGAGATGGTGTCCGCGGCCTCGGTACCGTTACCTGTACCACCGGTACCAGACATACCCGGCACCACTGCTCCCAAGGAACGACGCTCTAAATGACAGGGAGAACACCATAAAAAGAAGTCACTCAGTGCTGATGCGACCGTTACCCAGACTCTAAAGGTGGGCACGGTGTTCTCGGAGCCGCTTCCAGTGACACAGCTGATGGCACAGAGTCCGGTACCGCAACCACTGGTACCGTCGGCCCAGCAAGCTCCACCCGCACTGCAGTTGACAGAGGATTGTCACAGGCACTCCCGGTCTACTTCACATACACGGTTCCAGCGACACCATCGCTCCCGCTCTAGATCTCCTAGGCAGGAGACCTTGGAAGCAGATCTCACCTTAGAGGGAGAACATATTGATCCTCACCACCTCCTCAGGGAACTGCTCCGTTTCCATAGGGATCAGTGCTTCTGATCTCCATGCTTTTGTTGCTCCCCATACAGGGACTTACGGTACCGTCACGAGGACTATAGCAGGTACCATGGGTATGAGCATATGGACTATCGGTGCTGCTCTCGAAGCAGATCTCCTTACCCCTCAAGGAGCAACTTTCTGTGCCTGGAACGTGATCAGCATCAGACCACTCGCCAATACAGACCCCCCCGGCACCACCTCGGGCACCGCCTACAGCAACAGTGTCCAGACTGCCTGACTCTCCACGAGACCTTGCCCTCCAGTCAGGGATGCAGCCAAACCAGGCCCGGAGACGGCTTCGGCTACCTGTACCAACGGTACCACTGGTACCGGCGCTGCAGACGGAACCGCAGCAGCAAAATATCTCCCCTGCATAACAAGGGGAAACAAGGTTAGACCCACCGGCAGAGTCCTCTTTCCTTAATGCACTGCTGGGCATTCCACCACTACCTATGGCTGCTCCCACCACGGCAACAGACCCTGCCACCCCTCCTGACATTGAGGCCTTGTCTGAATGCTCGGCTTCCGTTTCCTCCTCGTCTTCTTTACTAGAGGAAGATGAAACCATTTCTCTGCCTCCCCCTGACACCATCTCTGACCCTAACCCCACCCTCTCCATGGAGGACAGTAAGGCCATGTTGAGGTGCCTGGTCGCTGCCCTTCCCAAGTTACCCACGAGGGTCGTAAAGAAGGCACAGTCAGGACCCATCTTCGGCATCCTGGGGTCAGGGGACTCTGGCCAGATCATGATCCCTATGCTGGATCAGCTTTTGGAACCCACGAAGGCTGTGTGGGCAAAACCCTCCTCGGCCCCGTCCACTAACAAGCTAGCGGATTCTTTGTACGCTATCCCCAGGGAAGGGGCAGCCATGTTCTATAGGCACCCGGCCCCAAACTCCCTCGTCATAGCGGCAGCTTCTTTAAAATCCAGGGCTAGAGGTATACAGACTTCCCCCGCAGATAGGGAGGGGAGACACTGAGATGTGCTGGGCAGGAAAATATTCTCCTCAGAAACCCTCTCCCTTCGAGCTGCCAACTACGGCTCCGCCCTCTGCGGTTATCAGCACTGGTTGTGGTCACAATTGGGTAGAGCATCCGATCCTGCTCAGATCCTGGCCCTGCAGCGAGAAGGCATGCAAATAGCGCAACTCCAGCTCACCGCTAACATGCACATTGCCGACTCAAACATTAGAGGTATGGCCTCGGCCATTACTCTCAGATGGCATGCCTGGCTTAGATTTACCGCCTTAGCCCCTGAGAACAAGACCCGCATTGAGGACCTCCCCTTTGATGGAGAGGGACTCTTTGCAGCCTCTACAGATGACACTTTGAAGAAGGTCAAGGAAATGTGCCAGACCGCTAGGTCCACAGGGGTTATCCGTTCTGTTAGAAAGAGGCTGTTCTGTCAGTTCTCTGCCCCTTACCAGGCCAGACAGCACCCTCAGTACTCCTATCAATCGAACAGACAGTATTCCCCCCAGTACCAACAGCCTCAGACTCCTGCTGCCCAACCTCGTAGGAGATTTACCAAACAAAGGGGTAAAGGTCCACCTCGTCGGCTGGACCTCCGCCCAAGCAGCGTTTTTAGGATATCTGAGATTGAGGGAGTTTGAGCGTCCCCCTACCTTCCTCAACCGTCTCTGGCCCTTTTACGATCACTGGGCTGCACTTACCTCTAATCGCTGGGTCAGGGAGATAATAAATTGTGGCTACTCCATCCAGTTCCACACTCTCTCCCCAGACTCCCCACCCCGAGGACTCCCCCAACACTCAAATACTACTAGAGGTAGAGGAGCTTCTTGCTAAGGGGGCCATTGAAGAAGTTCTCCTTATTGAACGAAATACAGGCTTCTATTCTAGCTACTTCCTAGTCCCCAAGAAGGACAAGGGGTTCAGGCCAATTTTGGACCAGCCCAGTCTTAACAAGTACGTTAGAAAGTTTAAATTCCGTAAGACCTCTCTTCCTATTATCTTTCTCAGCCTTCAACAAGGAGACTGGGTTGGCCTCCCTTGATCTTAAGGATGCCTATTTCCATATTTCCATGAATGCTGCTCACAGAAAATACTTATGCTTTCTTGTAGGGAACCGTCATTTCCAATACTCGGTCCTCCCTTTCTGCCTTTCTACAGCCCCAAGGGTCTTCACCAAATGTGTTGCAGTAGTCGTGGCTCATCTAAGGACAATGAAAGTAAGAGTGTTCCCATACCTGGACGACTGTCTTCTCGCTGCATCCTGCAGGCACACCCTGCTAACCCACCTCTACGAGACTCTATCTCTTTTACAGGCGCTAGGCTTTATTATCAACTACAGCAAGTCGCAGCTGGTACCTACTCAACGGCTCCAATTCATCGAGGCTGTGCTGGACACCCTAGAGTCGAGAGCCTACCTTCCTATAGACCGGTTTCACGACATCCTATCCACCGTTTCAGCCCTGTCATCCCGAACCACCAGGCCTGTCCACTACTTTCTCCGCCTTCAAGGACTTATGGCTGCAACTACAGCCGTGACACTGCATGCCCGCCTACACTTCCGACTGCTACAGCAGTGGCTCGCACAAGTCTACACCCCGTCCCGTCACTCCCTCTCCATGAGAATAACCATCCCTCAAGAGGTCCTCACAGATCTTCTTTGGTGGACTGATCCATCTCACCTCCTGATCGGCATGCCCTTCGATCCACCTCAGGTAGAGATGTCCATCACTACCGATGCTTCACTCACAGGATGGGGAGCCCACATGAACCACTCAAGGGTTCATGGCCTCTAGTCTCAAGAGGAGTCTCCTGCACATAAATTTGCTCAAGCTCAGGGCCATCCGTTGGGCACTCAAAGCTCTAGTCAACCACATCACAGGTCAGAATGTCTTAATCCTCAGACAACACCGCAGTGATGTGGTACATCAACAAACAAGGTGGCGCGAGATCCACTCGCCTCTCCCTCGAGGCTCAGACCATTTGGGCGTGGTGCATCGGGCGCAGTGTTCACCTACAAGCCATACATCTTGCAGGCCAAGACAATATCCTCGCAGATCAGCTCGGCCGCAGAGGCTCCGACCAACACAAGTGGACTCTCAAGGACGAGGTGTTGAACGACATCTTCTGTACATGGGGCACTCCTACAATAGACCTCTTTGCAACACAAGAAAATGCAAAGCTTCAAAAATTCTGCAGCAGAGCGGGTCGAGCGCCGACGCCTTCGCCATCTCCTGGAGTGGGCCCTTTTTCTATATGCATTCCCTCCTGTCCCTCTGCTGTACAAGGTCCTCCACAAGGCTCAGGTAGATCACGCCCACGTGATCCTCATAGCCCGTTCCTGGCCCCGTCAACCATGGTTTCAGACACTGCAGAATCTAGCAGTGGACTCCATACTCCTCCCACTGCTACCCGACCTCCTCTCTCGCCAACAGGGCATGTTCCTCCACCACGACCTACGGGCGCTCCATCTTTCCGCTTGGTTAATCCAATTTTAATGCAGGATGCCCCCCCTGAAGTTGCACAAGTCCTACTCAACTCCCGCCGACCCTCTACACGCGCCTGCTATGCCGCAAAGTGGTCTCGTTTTTTGGCTTGGTGCACCTCTCTTCCTTGCTCCCTAACTTCCCTCTCCATGCTGCATGTATTCAGATACTTGTTTATATCTGTACGGCTCTGGACTCTCCATCGCCTCTCTCAAAGTACACCTAGCGGCTCTTTCCTCTCGCCTACAACCAGAAGGAGCCAACACTCTCTTCTCTCACCCACTCACGAGAACCTTCTGGAGAGGCTTGCTTAACTCCTTCCCGCCAACTTCGCAGCCAGCCCTCCAGTAGGACCTTAATCTCGTCCTGACTAAGCTCATGGAACCTCCCTTTGAGCCTATGGCCACCTGCTCCTCGGAGAATCTCTCGCTCAAGACGGCCTTCTTACTCGCCATCACCTCTGCTATAAGAGTCTCTGAACTCTCCACACTTGGAGCGTCTCCTCCCTACGCTCGTTTCCACAGTGATAAAGTGTACCTCAGGACAGACCCTTCGTTCGTCCCTCCCTTTCATTTAAATCAGACCATCTCCTTACCTGTCTTTTTTCCGAGGCTACATTCTTCACGAGCAGAGCAGACGCTTCATACTCTCGACGTCAAGCAAGCTCTCTCCTTCTACATCAATCGTACTCGATCCACCAGAACATCAGATGCTTTGTTCATCTCATATGGTGGCCAACACATCGGGGTTCGTCTTACGTCGCAAAGACTGTCCAAGTGGATCCTCCTTTGCATCCAGAGGTGCTATGAACAGGCGGGAAGTCTCCCCCCTCTCACCTTCGAGCTCACTCCACTAGGGCAGTGGCCTCCTCTTTAGCCAATCTTCGTGGGGTGCCTATTCTGGACATTTGCAAGGCTGCTACTTGGTCCTCAGTGCACACCTTCACCAAGCACAATTCCTTGGACCTGGTGGCCAGATTGGACTCGAACGTGGGTAGAGCAGTTTTACAGTCTCTCTTTGACTGACTTCCTCGACACCCTCCTCCTTGAGGTAGGTCACTTTATTGCTACTCACTCTCCCAATAGTGAGAATCGTGGAGATCCTTGAAGAAGAAATAGAGGTTACTTACCAGTAACTCTGTTCTTCGAGAGAGCTCCGCGTATTCTCACGACCCACCCAGCCTTCCCCTCTGACTCGGAGGTACCTTAATTTGGTCTTCCCAGGACGGGATTGGAAGGAACTGAGGCGGCGAGGGCTCTGCCTCCTTTTATGCACTCCCGCTCTTGCGCGATCTGGGGCCCGCGCTTTTCTCGGGAGGGGAGGGGGAGGAGGGGACGGAGCCCTCACCATGTTCTAGATCTTTCCAGGACATCATCTACCTGGAAACTGCTGACAAGAGGTTTTCTGGTACCTGCGGAGCAGGAAGTGAATCCCAATAGTGAGAATATGCAGAGTTCTCTCGAAGAACAGAGTTACTGGTAAGTAACCTCTATTTACTGAGGGTGTGGTGAATGGAGACTTAGTGCTGGTAAACTCTTTACCTTCATACAAAAAGGGTGTATGGGGCAGATGAAGCAGAGTGCAGACTGAGAGTGTTAACAGGCCGAGACATTAGCCCAACCCCGGTGGGTGTCCACCTGTCCGTTTATTAGGTGTTCACTCCCAGACACACAGCCCCGCCCCAACTCGCAGCAGGGTCTCAGAGAATGTGGAGCCTGCCATGCAGGCGAATGCAGGCTAATGTTCACGTACATGTCCGCATTCTGTCAGGTTGCGTGAAGCACCTCCTGTGCGTACAGGTCCGCCAGCACTATAGATTCATGGGTGGAAATCCTAGAACATCCAAGGAGCAACTGCTTCTTCCCCCTCTCTCTCCTCTTGCTTTCACTGGCACCGTAAGTGGGTGCTTTCTGCAAGCACATGAAATGCACGCAGGGAGCTGCCTGTCCATTAGGTTGGATTTGCTAAGCATGTGTTGGGGGCTGCACAGACCAAACCTGGACTGCAGCGGGCTATCGCCTTGTTCGTTAACACACTGACTGATTCGTTTTGTTTTTGTTGTTGGTTGTTAAAAACTATTTGTGTGTTCCTAAAAAAGTCCCAGGAAGCCTACAGTCTAAATCAGGAATGGGAAACTTTCCCCTCCCCCCCAGCCATTTAAAAAAATGTGTACAAGCTCTGCAAAACACATAGGAATTGAGCCAGGGGTGCTTAAGGGCTGTGCTGAGGATGGGGAAGGAAGGGGAGTGTCCAGATCATGGATTTATGCCATAGATCGATCCCATATTCTTGACTGCATGTACTCATCTCTGCTCCCTTCTTCCAAGCTCAGTCTTTTGGGGCTCAAGGATTGGGACTCAGACTGTGAGACAGGTCCTAAAATTGGAAAGGCCAAATAAAACTCAACTACAGGCCGTATTTGGCATATTCACCATAGACTCCTCATCTCTGATCTAAATAGTTTCATCATGCCCTGATAGGCAGGGACCCGTGTGCTCTGCATTTTCCCCATTTGGTGGCAATAGGAAAAATGCGGTGAACTCGGGTCCCTACTTATAGGTGGCACTGAAGAGGGTTTTAAGGAGACATTTGAACAGACAGTTGATGATCCTAGTGCACTGGGAAGGTAGTGGACCAGCTTGGGAGAAAGCATATTGAGAAGAACAAAGGAAGGCTACGGAAGGTACAGTGAAAGTCCGTGCATTTCAGAGAGGAAGGATGGGACACAGTTTATCTGACTTCAGATTTCTGCTCTGCCACAGACTTCCTGTGTGTTCTTGGGCAAGTGTGAAGGGGTTTTAGAAGGTTGGGATGGCATTTTCAGCCAGGTATTTTTATATCTTTGTATGTGTTTTTATACAGCATTTATTGCGTAAGCCTCCCTGAGCCTTAGCAGGGGGGTGGAGTATAAGTATAAATCAATCAGTCACATAATCTCTTTGTGCCTCAGCTCCAATCTCTAAAATGGAGATAATCACACTTTGTTACTTCATAGAGGTGTTGTGAGATGCTTTTGGGGATCGCAGGTAGACAATAATGTGGACCATTAGAAGTGCAGGTAGTTTTTAGGGTACAAGTTCATTCATACCGTAAACCATACCTACTAATAACAAATCAAAACTTTTTAGCAAACGTGAATTCCTGCCTAAATATTTACAAGATTCTTTAGAATGAAAAGACACATCTTAATTGGATATTAAGGTTTTAGCAACATTCCATGGAGGAGTTTTGTTTTGATTACAAATATGAATGGTTTTCTTCTTGTAATAAATCTAGATCGCTTTATTTTGTAGACTGTGCAAGGAGGTGGGATTGATAGTCTTTCTGTACAGGATTCTCAGAAGGGATGTAATTAATCAAAAAAGTCAGTGAAGTGTTGATATCCCAGTTGTCAGTACAACTCCAAAAGTTAGGACTGTCTTCCCCACCCAGTTGTTTGAATTTAAGGATGGGAGTGTCTGCTTTAATTTTCAATTTCCTGAGCTTTTGTCATTTTGCGTCACTGTAACCTTAATGTTGTTTGAACACTTTAATTTTTTGAAGGGGGGGGTATTTAATCAGTTATTATTTTAAGTGGGTTTAATTGTATAAAGATTATAATGTATATGAGACATCTATAATTAGAAGGGGGGGTTGGTGCTATTAGACAGTGCTTTAGTGAAGAAAATTATAGTGTTCATAAGCAGTTTAGAGAGTGGAGGCTGCATATATTAACATGCAACAAGTTTCATGTAATCTAAGCTGAGGATTGACTAATGCTCATTTCAGTGAATGCTTGAGTCTTCTAATGGCTTTGAATTCTTCCTCCCACTCCTCATCCATCCCTTTTGCTTTTGGCTTTAGCTACACCTATATTTGCAGCTTTGAGGGTGGTCTAAGAGCTCCTGGAGTAGAGGGTGGTGACTTGCTGGGCCTGCTCTGTGAAGAAGGATCTGTTTCCTCCTCCTGAAGATTTAGATGAGAAACCCAACTGTTTGGTTTAGCATGTGCTGCAGGGCTGGCTTGGGGGCTTGAATAATAAGGGAAGTTTGCCAGTTTTTGCAGTGAACAAGGATGTCACGATGAACCTTGGGCACTCTATGTCTTCAGCAATGAGTACCTGCGTTGCGTGCAGTTACGATTTTGGAAATGGAATAAAACATAAGGTCGCTATTTGGTGGGGGCCTTTTATGAAATCCGTAAACAAAGTTCAAAATCCCTAACATTCTCTTTCCCCCCCCCCCTTCTTTTTTTTAATAAAAGAGGAGCCACGTTGAAGGGGAATAGATCTGGCATTTTTAGAGAGGCCATGTTTTAAAAAGTGTTTACTGATTTGTTTTCTACTAGTTCTCTGGATATTCCCCATTCATACTTATAGGGAACGCCTCTCAAGCAAGGAAATAATTTTTAAAAAGATTGAAACTTTAAATGTGGCTTAATTGTAGCATTTTTCATCTTTTTGTCAGAAGATCCCTGTATTGTCCTGTAGTGTGTGGTGCCATTGATGCAAAGTGGGGAAAATAGAGAGGAAGGGTGATTGAGTGGGTAGAGTACCATGGGGCGGGGAACCTTTTCACACCCATGGACCCCTTTGAAAACTGCTAGAAGTTTCATGGGCCACATAGGATTTGGGGGCGGGGTGTTCAAGGGGTGTGCTCTTGATGGGGGGAAGAAAAAGGGAAGGTCCAGATCATGGATCCATCCCTTATCCTTGAGTGCATGTCCTCATCTCTGCTGCCTTCACCCCAAGTTCTCTTTTTCAGGGCCAGAGGGTAGGGACTTGGATACACAGGCCAGAGTCAGGAATAGGAAAGACGCCAAATAAAAAGCAGCCATGGACCAAATTTGACCTCCAAACTGCAGGTTCCCTAGCCTTGGCAGCCTGGGACTTGGGAGACGTGTGGGGTCAATACCTAGTTTTGCCACAGGCTTTTTCTTCTGTCTCAATTCCTCTTGAGTAAAGCAGGGATAATAGTACTTTAATGCTACATGGAGATAGTTATGTGGGCAGTGTGATCAACTGTGGGGAATTGGGACAGGATCCCTCCTAGCAGTTAATGGGGGGTAGGTTTTGTAAAAGTGATTAATGGTTTTGACAGTAACTATCTAAGAAAGATACTTAATGTTAAGTGTCAGGATTAGATAACAAACAAGAGCATTTAACAATAAACAGAGCAGCTGCCATTGACAACTGAAATCATCAGGATGAGAAGGCTCATCTGGCTTGGACATGTGAATTGAATGGAGCCTTCCAGAATAGTAGGTTAGGTTGACGATGTGGAAATCGCCCAGGAAAAGGAAATCGTGCTGCCCACGTTACAGATGGTGGATAAATATCTTGCCCAACTAGGCATTCTACCAAGCAAGGTTCAGACAATAGACTGGATTGTGGGAAATGGAGGACTCATGTGGTTGCCTCAGGTTCTGTTTAAAAATAAGATAGCTGACTCTCTGATAAGCTCTCTTCTTTCTAGATGGTCAGGATGCCCCTAAACCTCTGGATGTTAGAAGGGATTGACAGGAGATGCATCCCTCCTTGATTCCCCTGAAATACCCAGTACTAGCCACTGTCAGCAGAGCTACCAAGATGTTTATGGGGGCTGGAGACAACATATATGAGCGTCTCTTCTTTCCTCAGGCCTCTGTTTCTGGTTTCTTTCATATTATACAAGGCCTTGCTTGCCCCTTCTCTGTGTCCCTAACTGTTGGAGACAGGATATGAGGCTAGATGGACCATGGGGCTGGACAGTGTGGTGGGTTTAATGTACTATTTATTTATATATTTCTTTAGATTTTTATCCCACCCTATCCCTGAAGGCGCAGGGTGACTAACATCACAATAAAAATACAAAAGTTAAAACTACCCAAACTTCAGATCCTGATCCTAATCCTGCCTCTTAAATGCCTGGCCAAATAAATAGGTCTTGCACTACCTCCAGAAGATGCTAGGGCTTAGATGAACCTCTAAGGAAAGGGAGTTCCAAAGCTGTGGAGCAGCCACCAAGAATGCCTCTCTGTGTGCCCGGATTGAGGAGACCTGGGCCCATGGTAGAATTTGCAGAAGAGTGCCCATGGCCAATCTTAGAGGCTGTGGAGGGACAGTGGTTCTTTAGATATGTAGAGCCCAAGCCTCAGATTTGTGGCCTAAGATTCACCTCTGGCCCAACCCTCTGTTATTCCTTAGCGCCGAGGTTTGTCTTTTCATCGCCATTGTTCTGATAACAGCTTTTTAGATGTGCAAATCTTCAATGAATAAATTAAACTGCTGTTGCAATCCACGCACATCTAAGTAATTTATTAAGAACAATTAAAAAGCTCTGAAAATCATTTATGAGATGAAAGGAACAGGAAGAGGCAGTGTGTTTTGTAGCTTGGCAGAGTGCCAGCGGTGTATGTATTGTTAACCCCCCTCCCCCTCGTTGAAATAACACTATGTTGGGGGAAAACATTGATTTCTGCTCTCTGAGTTGCTAATGAAAAATTCCTGGTTGGCTCCTAGTTTCTGAAATCCTTTGAGACCAGCCGTGTTTTAGATACTTTGGGAGTAAACATGCCAACCAGGGTGATATATGACTGTGAACTTTCTAGGGACAAAAGCTTGCCTTTTCATTGTCCATAAAATGAAGAGAGCCTCTTATCCAGGCAATTATTTTTCTTGCTCAACCTGGCTTGTAGGATTTATATTGGTATCTTAGTGCATGGGGGAGGGAAGCACAAGGATCTTCTTTAAACTTGGGTGAGATAATAAGCTTTGTGTACTAATGGTTATGATTTATCTCTATATTTTAAAAAATAAAATAAAATCTAGATCTAGGTACTGAAGTTAAAACTTTCAAATGTATCTTAGTGGAGACCCATTTACAAGAGAAACTTTGGAGACTAAGGAGTCCATTGACTTTCGGTGAATGTGTTTAATTTATTTAGAAAATGGAGCCTTGGGGGTAGGGGCTAGAGATTCAAAGACTAAAATGGTACATCGGTGCCTAACTCCTGTTGAAATACATTAGGAATTAGGCATCTTAATTTCAGTTTTGCCTTTGAAGAGCTGTTGTCTCTCGCTTGGGTGCTTTTGAAAACTTTACTTGAAGTATCATGACCATTTATTATCTATACAGATGATAAATTAAGAGAGGTTCTCAAAGTTGATAGGACACCAAATGAGATATTCCATTTCCCCCATCTGTTTACCCTGTGGTGTCTGAGAAATTTATTTCTGGGATAAAAGAAGCTTCATGCATATCATAAAGCCTGTGTTCTGATGAACACTTAATTTATTGTAGTTGTGCCTGACTTTGGTTTTTCTCCTGAAGCACTCACATGAACAGAGTGCTCAACTGAGGTTATTAGGAGCAAGAAGAGAAGTATGGACAGAAGAATCAGGGGTATGTACTCCACTTCGGTCTGTATGTCGAAGCAATTGTTCATGTTAATACGTATCTGCATGAGTTTAGTGACCTTAGTTCAGTGATCTTTAAATCTCATCAGTAGGGGAAATTGACATAGTCCTACTTCGGTTTACACTATTCATCTTTAAACCAAAGTAGTTACTTTACTTTGCATTGTTTGGATGCTACCCAAGTGGAGTAGTTTGTAGTTTACCTCTGTTCTTCAGAATGTGGCCTTCGTAAAAAGCTACTGGCATGTTTTAAACTTTGGGTAGCACGTGACTGTTGAAGGTTCTTCATTCATACCGTGCAGCGTACAGATGGCAGTTCATTAAAACTTTACGTGACAGCAATTCTTACTAGGGAGTTAGCACTTACATGAAATCGAGTTAGTCGAGGAGCAGTAGGGGTCTTGCAAGCACACACTGCTACTCGACAGCATAGAAGTGTGTGAGACTGAGTGTGTTGTACATGCCCTGTTGTCAGACGTTCTTGAAACAGACTGCCAGCATCACTTAGTGGTTACAGTTTAATATAGGTAGGTACAGAAGATTTTGCTCTTGAGTCTTTTGACAGTTAAGCTGTCATCTTTAAAGGTTTTCTTTAAAAAATAAATAAATCTCAAATATAGATTTCCAACAGAAGAAACTGAAGTGGGAATAAGAATAAAAGACAGTGCATAAGAGCTATTCGGTCATCTCAGGGTTGGCCAACACCTCCCCTGGTATGTAAAGCATGCATTAGCCACAAGAGCAGGAGCTAAGTGTCTTCTCTGTGTTTAATCCGCAGAGTATACCAGCCTGTTACAGTCCAGCTGTGGAGACTGGCCGTTCAGTGTCAGCTGTAGAGACTCACACCTTTAGCTTTGAATGTTGCTAGTTCAGTCCCCATGTTGGCAGCTGTTGAATGTATCATCATTGGATGGACTATAACGGGTGGGGAACCTTTTCCCTCTTGGGAGCCATTTTGAAAATTAGTACAAATTCCGAGGGCTGCATATAAGTTGGGGGCAGGGTTGCTGTTTAAGGGGTGCACTCAGGAATGGAAAAGTCAGGAAAAGGAGAGTCCAAATAATGGGTCTGTGCCAATTCCCTTTCCTTGTGTGTGTGCCCTCATCTGTGTTCTCTTACCCTGAGCTCAGTCTGAGTGCGTGGGGGTAGGAACTGGATCCAAGGGCAAAAACCCCCAAACCTAGCTGTGGGCCACATTTGGCCCCCAGATCTGATGTTCCCCACCCCTGGTCTACAAGGACAGGGTCCTTGTTTTCAGTTCATGTTGTTTGCTTAGAGAAGAGGTGGCATTTTATGTTTGAATGGTGGAAATCTCAAACTCTTGTAAGGCAGCTTAGAAATCTTCTTGGTAAGTTGGTTGAGAATGTGTTCCATGTTTATGTTGCTGGATTTAGTTTGGCAGAGAGAGAACAAGGTTGTAGCCCTTTCCTGTTTCTACATTCAGTGTTAAAAGCTGAAAATTAAAATCTTGAAGTGAGAGGAGTGGTGTGACAGGGTGCTGTGGATAACAGATTACAGAAGCCGTCCTAGAGACTGCCAGCATCCTAGTCGCTAGTGCCTGGGCCCTAAATGAGAGGGCTAATGATAAATTAACTGCACCTGTCAGACGTGTCAAGGAAGGCAGTGCCTGGATGAAGGGAAGCTGGGGGAGACAGCAGAGAAGCACACAGTGCTTGGGGAAGCCAAGGGTGAGGTTTCCAGGGCTGCAAGGGAACAGAAGCCCTCTAGCTGAGTGAAAGGCAGAGAAGGAGGGCTGCCTGCAAGGTGTATGCTCTGTAGGCTTTGCAGTGAGTACCTTGACTTCAGCACAGTAAGAAAAGAAAAGAAAAAAAGACACCTGGCGAAGGACGTAAGTTTTGGAGTGATTTGGATCTTGGGTTAGCAATGTGACAGTCTAGATCCTGCAGAAACTTAGCAGAGACCAGGGATGGCTGTTACAAGTAATTAGAATAGTTGGCAGCCTGGTTTGGCTTTGTACATATTTGCTAGGTAATGGCCAGAATCCAGCCAATGGCAGGAAAGGATGGTGTCTTCTCCTTCTTCTCCTCTCTTGATTAGCTTGCATGAATTTAACAAAAGCAGTATAATCCAGCCAGAAGCACTTGTGCCCCTTGCAGATTGATTCTTGCCAATAAATACGTACATTGCCAAAGCTGATGGTGGATGTATCCAAAGGTGTGCATCATAACGTCTCCTTGGGGGATCTTCCCGGAAATGCTCTTGTGTGACTTATGTGTAGCCAGTTCTTGAGAGCTAGCTTTTTCATACAAACCTTTTGGAAGTCAGTCAGAATCTGGTTAAGCTGTTCCTTTCTCCTGCTGCGGCTACAGGGTTGGTGGCATGTAAAAATGTGTATTTCACCAGCCAAAAATTGTATTTCATCTGCCAGTTGCTTGTTTTTACTGCTCTTCCTACTGTGGTTCTTCATGATCAACATAGGGTATTTTCAGACGTTACGAGATCACAGTGAACCACGGTGAATACCCACCTGTGGTCACTGTGTCTCGAACGTCTGTTTGGCGGCCGCCAGATGTTCACCACGGTCAATACCCACATGGGGTCAATTTGAACCACGCTTCCCGGGCTAGCCGGGGGAATGTCCCGGGAAGCGTGGTCAAAGAGATCCCCAGCGGGGACCAAAAAAAAGTAACGTCTGGCCGTGGCGAATCCGGCCCGATGCGGCGGCCGCATTGGCCCTGCCGCCCGCCCGTCTCCCCAGAGGGCGGGCGGCGGGAGCGTGGAGGGGGCGGGGCCGTGCGGCCGCACGTTGCGCCGCGCGGCCCCGCCCCCTCCCGGATTCCCCGCCGGGATCCCCCCGGCACGTCTGTTGCGGCGTGACGGGGTGACCCCGGCGGGGAATGAATGGGTTGATTTCGGTACGGGGCCAATGGGCCCTGTAACGTCTGAAATCACCCATACTTACAGAAGAGAGAAACCATCTTCTAGCCTGTCTCCCACTTCATCAAACTGGAGTTTGGTTTGAGAATGATTCTTGGTGGTGTGAGTGGCTGCTTAATTTTTCAGATCCCAAGCAAATGGGGGCTGAGCATATGTTTCGGTGGTAGATTATGACTCACTTCTGATTTGCATAGAGTGTCAATTTTATGTGGATATCTGTGAAGAATGTGACACAACAATGTCTCTTAAAAGTGTGCTCTTCTGCAGCACGTATACTAAAATTGGAACGATACAGAGAAGATTAGCATGGCCCCTGTGCAAGGATGACATGCAAATTTGTGAAGCATTCCATAATAAAATTAATTTTCATGCCAAAGCCCTGCTCAGAATTGCAATTGCTACTTAAAGAATTGCATGTTTATATCCTGGAACCCGTCAATCTCCATAGAAGGGTAAACTTGGCCAGTGCAGCTGTCAATCAAACACCCATTTGAAAGGTACATATTAGCGCCTTTGGTTGCCTTTTGCTTCTTTTGTAGCTTGACGCCCTGCCATGTTCATCAGCTAGTCACAACTCCACATGAGCATGAGACATTTTTCTTTCCGTATCTGATACACAAGAGAAGTGATCAGAGACCTACAGACACTCAATAGAATTGTACTGCTACTGTGGTTTTTTGTTTTTGTTCGTTTTTTAAACAAAAAAACCCTGTCTTAGTTTGTAAAAATTAAGATTTTAATATGCAAACTCCCTGTTTTGGAGGTAGGTATCCATCAGATCTCTGAATACTTAGTGCTGTCCTTTACTGCGCTTTGACCCTACCCCTTGACCTACCTCTCTCCGCTCAGCAGAGCTTCAGATCTATGTCATTTGCAGGTGACCACCCCTAGCAAAGGTAGGTCATGCCTCACTAATCTGTTGGAATTCTTTGAAGGTGTAAATAAGCATGTGGACAAGGGAGATCCAGTAGATATAGTGTACCTGGATTTCCAGAAAGCATTTGATAAGGTCCCACATAAGACTCTTGAGAAAATTAAAAAGTCATGGGATAGGAGGTAGTGTCTTCTGTAAGTGGTTAAAGGATAGGAAGCAAGGAGTAGGAATGAATAGTCAGTTTTCACAATGGAGAGAGATAAAAAGTGATGTGCCCCAGGGGTCTGTATTGGGATCAGTGCTGTTTAAGGTATTCATTAATGATCTGGAAAAGGACGTTCAGAGTGAGGTGATCAAATTTGCAGATGACACCAAGTTATTCAAGGTAGTTAAAACATGAGCAGGCTGAAGAACTGCAACAGGATCTTACAAGACTGGGTGCCCGGATATCTAAACGGCAAATGAGATTTAATGTGGACAAGTGCAAAGCGATGCACATAGGGAAAAATAACCCAAATTGTCAGTACACAATGCTGGGTAGTAAGCTAGGAGTTACCACTCAGGAAAAGGATCTGGGAGTGATTGTGGACAATATGCTGAAATCCTCATCCCAGTGTGAAGCAGCAGTCGAAAAAGCAAACAGAATGTTAGGAGTTATTCACAAAGAGATAGAGAATAAAACTGAGGACGTCATAATGCCTCTATACAAATCAATGGTGCAACCGCACCTGGAATATTGTGTGCAGTTCTGGTCTCCCCATCTCAAAAAAGACATAGCTGAACTAGAAAAGGTACAGAGAAGGGCAACGAGAATGATAAAGGGTATAGAATGGCTTCCATACAAAGAGAGGCTTGACAAGCTGGGTCTCTTCAGCTTCTCATTCAGATGTGCGTTTAAATCGCACAGCCACGGTGGCGGCATCGTGCGATTTAAAGCACTGCGCACTTCCGGGTTCGTGTGAATGCACCAATTCAGCCTAACGCGAACTGTTGGAGTGCGGTTTTAAAAGCTGCTCGGAGCAGCTTTCAAAACCGCACTCTAACAGTTCGCGTTAGGCTGAAATGTGCGCGGTCGGTGCATTCCCGGAAGTGCGCGGTGCTATTAATCGCCCGATGCCACCGCTGCTGCTGTGCGATTTAAACGCATGTCTGAATTAACCCTTAGAGAAGAGGGGACATGATAGAGGTTTATAAAATCTAGAGTGGTATGGAATGAGTAGATAGAGAACGGTTATTTACCCTCTCAAATAGTCCTAGAACTAGGGGACACTCCATGAAACTAGCTGCTGGCAGCCTTAAAACAAATAAAGGAAGTAATTATTCACTCAACGCATAATTAACCTATGGAATTTGTTGCCAGAGGACATTGTCAGGGCCAGTAGTATAGCTGGGTTTAAAAAAGGACTGGATAAGTTTTTAGAGAGTAGGTCCATTAATAGCTATTAACCAAATGGCTTATGGAATGAACATCTTACTGTCGGGAGCTGGGAGTGAACAACGGGGAATGGATTGCCCATTGTGACTGTTGGTTCTTCTCCCATGCGATCAAGATTGGCCACTGTCGGAGGCCAGGATGCTGGGCTTGATGGACCATTGGTCCGACTCAGTATGGCACTACTTATGTTCTTATGTTAATCTCCTGCTCCCTAAACCACCTTCTTCCCTTCTCCTGTGCTTCCCTCCATGCGTGGAACTCTCTGCCTTGAACACATTTGCTCTGCCTCCCTTCTAAACCTTCCTGAAAACTTCTCTCTTCTGTCAGGCTTTCCCTAGGTGGAAAACAAGATAGACAGCTCACCCATGATCCCACTACTGTTCTGGGTCTGCTGCTTGCCTGTAACTAAGCATGTAGTCAACTTCATGAATGTACTTCTACTTCTCCCTATGCTGCTCTCTCCTTTGTCTCGACTCCCTTGTCTATCCTAGATTGTAGTCCCCTCAGGTCAGGGACCTGTCTCTGGTTAATGATTGTTCAATGCCAGACATTGCTGGCACTATATTAATAATAATAATAATAATAATAATAATAAATAAGTCTGTTCTGTACTGCACTTTGAACCTACCCCTTGGCCTATCTCTGAATACAGCAGAGCTTCTGATCCTGTGTCATTTGCAGGATTAAAATTCAAAGGTACATATTTAATAGACTGCAAAGGTCCCAGCCTCCCAGGTGACTCTATTTCTGCAGGTGACACCATTCAGACATGGTTCCCTCTCAGAGTTTTCAAAGGCTCCCTAAAGAGCAATATGGACTTGTGCATGGCAGCCTCTCAGCGTGTGACCTTCCCTCGTACACTAAGGCGATTGCTCTCCCGGCCAGCCAGGAATCAGGCTTGGTTCCAGTGTTGCCCTTGGTGGTCTCTGAAAGCTGGAATTTGGCCCAGATTCTGTTAGGACCATTTCTCTAGTTAAATATAAGCTTGCTGTAGAGCCTTTCGATATTTTTTCCTTCCAACTGTGCCACTATAGGGTCTTTGTAGGTTCGTTTTCCTTCCTAAGATTAAGTAAACAGTTTATGACCAAGCATTCCCCCCAAAAACATATGCAGCATTAATGTCTTGATGTCCATGCCATCTGAAACCCTTATTTTGCAATGACTGGGGAATCACTCTGTTAGCTTCAGGGAAAGCAGCAAGGTAGAGGTGTGTGCCTATTAATAAGCACTCTTTACTACCAGCCAGTAACAGGTATTGACTTGAAGGAAGATCTGAAACCAGGGCTTGTGAATTAAAGAACCCTTTAAAATACCTACACATGCACCACTTCCTGTGCAGCTGCCCTCCTCCAAACCCAGAGTAGACAAAATATTTTCTCCTGCTTCTTTTGCATGTAGGATGGTTAAGAATAACAGGATCCATCTTACCGAAAGAATATCATCTTTAAACAAAATGCAGCCCCCCCCCTTTTTTGGCTTCATATTTTTGTGTACAGTTCTTCCAAAATAAACACATGCACTCAACAATGACAGGTGCAGAGGATTGTGGCTCCGGAACAGTACACCTCCATCCGCACAAATAGGGCAGCATAATGAACTGCCAAAAGCTGCTCCTGCTGATGCATGTTTGAATGAGGAGAGAATGTTTTATTACCATCACCCCCAAAATAAAAACATCTGCTGGTGCATAATCTCAAAGGAGAGTTACAGGAGGAACCCAGCATGTTTGCTGCAGCTAAACTAGGTAAAGGTTCGAACAGTGGAGATCTAAAAAGTCCTTTCTGTGACTGCATGTATTCACTTGCACACACACTGTCTTCCTTTCTGTAATTGTATTTTAAACAGCTGTTTAGTTTCAATAAAGGTCTACAAAAGCATGGTCTGTATCTTAACCATTAGGATTTCCACCCCCATCCGTTTTTTGTTGCAACAAAACCCAAGGCCTTTTAAGCACTGTTAAAACTTCATAAACACTGGTGCATGCAGAAGGCAGATATCTTTTGGAATCTTATTAGTGTGTAAAGTAACATTCCTGTTTTGCCCAATTGGCAAACCTTTTAGCTATTAGCTCAGTCCAAAGCATATCTCCCCTCCCAATCACAGCAAATCATATTAAGCGCCTATTCAGAGAATCTCATCCCTTAGTGCATTTTGTTATTGAAGGGCAGAGATTGCTGCATTTTAGGAGGCAAGTTTGGGCACTTAAAATGAAACCACCTGACTAATAGATCACCACAGGAGGTAACCTTGCAGAAGTTTCACAATAAAAAAAGTCCTGGTGTGTATCTTGATATAGTATAGCTATTGTTTTTGATAATCCCTCCGAGAAATGCAATCTCCTCTTAACTGTTTCCAATGGTGCCTAATGGGACCGTAGGCAGGGTCAGCTTTAAAATTTCACATTTACATGATCAATGGAATAGAACACACAGTGTATGCAAAATTAAAAACTACATAATTGATGGCATGCAATAGTGAGCAAAATGCAAAGCTCTGTGGAAAAAATCAGAAAGTGAAACCATTATTTTGATCCTATAAATCAGGTACTAGAAAAAAAGACAGGGGACGTTTTATGTATGCATGGTTTGTTTCACTATTAAAAATTGCTCTTTTAAAAGAACCCGCTCAGGAGAGAAACCCTGACACACACAGGAAAACCCTGACGTGTACCCTGACTGGGAAATGCTGTAGGATGAGCTCAGCCCTTAGTATGCAAAACACCAGAGAATTCACCCTACCAAGGAAAGGCCCCATAAATGTCTAACTGCGGGGAAAGTTTTCGTGTGACATTCAGTCCTAGTATGCATGAAAGAACCCAAACAATTCCCTCATTCCCACCCCACCTCAGCTGCAGTTGCAGTTGAGGAGCATGCGCAGAAGTGCACTGTGGCTTTCAGCACTGTATGATTTTGTGCTTGTGTGGAAAGCCCCCTTCCTTGCATCAGCAAATTGGCGGTGGCAAGGGAGTGGGCAGCTGCTGCCGTACACACTGATTTTTTTGGCCTTTAACAGGGGTATCGTCATCAGGTGCAATGGGGCATTCAGTGGGTAGGTGCCCCGGGAAGAAATTGCCCCCGTTTCTTGTTTATGAAACATATAGAGTGTGAGTCTCTAGCTGTTTAGCATTGACAGTAGCCCTTAGCATGGGCTCCCATAGATTAGAATGGAACTACCTCTGGCAGTAAACAGCGAGAGGATTGCACTGCCCATGTGATTTCTGCTTTCACATCCATCTGATTTTTAGAAAGTTGATGATATAGCTAAAATGTGGTGATCTATTAGTCAGATTTCTTACCAAGCATAGTGCGAGTAATTACTGTAGGAATCCTCAATACCAGTCTGGGTGAGGGGTTGGATTTTTTGGTTATTTGCTATGGGGATGTTTAACATGTATCATTTCAAATCCTAGAGGGTCTGGGGCTGATTTTCCTCTGTGCTGTCGTGGTGTGAGTGTGAATTGGGGGTTACTCAGTAGAAATCAGTGGAGTTACTCTGGCGTAAGTGAGGGGAGAATTAAGCCCTTTTATCTTTGTTCAGGAGAAAGAGGTGGTTAATAGGGAGGAACAATTTCAGGGCTCTTACCTTCACATTTGTGTCTGCTCAGTTGAACACAGATGAGAATTAACAGCCCCTCTGCCCTAAATTATTATTATTATTATTATTATTAACAAACATTTATATAGCACCAGCAGTGTACCTGGCACTTTACAAAGTAGTAAAATAGACATGGTCCCTGCTCCTAGGGCTTACAATCTGAGAGACAGGAGCTGGAGGAGAGACATAGGAAGGGGAATAGAGGGAGAGACAAGGGGTCTAACATTCATGAAGATTTGAGGTCTCAAGTGCACGTACTTGGCTTGGTTACGATGAGAATGACTAGAATAAATACTAGGACTGCAACCATTAACCAATTAATCAAACCGATTAATCGATTAATCTGTCTAAAACCGATTAAAATTTGTCCCTCAATTTGTTGGCTGCCAGGACCTTCTGACAGTACATAGTTTTGAGTCCGTAGCTCATGGGGACGCGTTCTAGCAGAAGGCAAGTTCACCCAGTGCATGCAAATTAGGCAAATCCATGCAAATATATGCACGTTTATGTCAATATATGTAGATTTATGCAGGTTTATGAAAAGTTTAATTGATTAATGGATTATTTGGGGGGGGGAAAGGCTTCATCAGTTAATCAACTAAAATCTCTAATCAGGTTGCAGACCTACTAAATATCCACAATTATTGACAGACAATAACGCCTATAATGCTTTGCTGCAACCTCTCCCTGAGAACAAAAGCCAGAGTATAGGGTAGGGGTGAACAAAGTCTCCTTCTCCTGAGAGCCACATCCATTGCGTTGTTTTATGGTATATGTTGTGACATAATTTTATCTTTTGTTACGGCCTTTGGTCAAACAATAAAACTTTTACTTACACATCCATTTAGCACAGTGGGGCTAAAGAGCCGTATGTGGGTTTAGGGCCACAGTTTGCCCACTTATGGTATAGGGAGTTGTTGCCTCTTGTCACCTGCCCGTGTGAACAGGCTCTTAGGTCTAATCCTTCCTCCTTACAAGCCCTTGCTCCTTAGCAACACATTTACAAACCTGCTGAATTCCCTGTGGTGGCCATTCCTTGTTGTATCTCCCACAATGCAAAGGGCACAGAGGTATGTCTTTCTGATCTCCCTGCATGTTTGAATGGAGCATTGATTGGAGGAGTGAATCCCTGCTCCTAGGACTCTCTGGCCCAAAACCTCTGTGGTCACTGAGAGGTAGGAAATAAGAAACAGAAAATGATTTTTTTTTTTAAAAGAAGAAGAAGAAAAACAGAAAATGATGTATTGCGGGGTTGAAGTTTGCTCCAAGTTAATCAAATCGCATAACACTATTGCTGCTTGTTGGAATCGGATCCTTGCAAGTAAAACCCCTTTTTCGTGAAGTGGAAGAGAACACGTGACAGAATCATTAAGGAGCGCAGGAAGTGGCAAGGATTTCACACAACACCAAGCATATGGGTTTGTGCCACTACCCACTCTGAATGAGTGTTGTGTGAATGAGTTTTTTGCTTTCCGGAGGCACGGGGAAGGAAATTTCTCTCTCTCTTCTATTGCTGGTCATTTATGCCAAAAAAGTTGGTATAAATATTGTAGCATGAATAAACACAAGATAGGGACTTTTTTTTTTTTTAATTATTTTTTTTTTTAAAGATCTTTATTTCCATCTCTAAATTACTCTGTCTTCCAGCCACTTCTGAATCCCCCCCCCCCTTTTTGTTTTAAAGAGTAGAGACTTCCAGTTGGTTGGTGTCCCCCTTCTTCATCCCCCCCCCCCCTCGGAATTGTTTTTCCTTCCTGTTCCTAAAAGTCTGTCCAGAGGACTGCTGGAGACTGACATCTCTGGAGGATTTTTCACTCTTTACCAGACACTTCAATTGCTACAGCTGCTGTTACAGGGAGCTCTTCAGATTCTGCTGGGTCAACTGCGAGGCCCAGCTTTTATTTTTATCCTTTTAAAATTCTGAGAGATTCTTTCCCGGAGACACGAGTAGGTGTTAAAAGCCTGCATGACATTGCTTTTCCTTTGTAAGCATTTGGATCCGTATGCTGTTCATTTCTCCTCCCTTTTGTTTCGTTCCTTTCTTTTGGAGGAAGAAGCCCGATGCATTGGTGTTTGAATTTTCATGGCAGCAGCAATGAAGGTGAAAGTTGCAACGGTTCTGCACTTAGGGTTACTGTGACTGTCATTAGGCTGCTGAGAGATTGTTTGGCCAAATAACCCTCTGAATTATTCTATCTAACTAACTTGTGAACATATTTAAAATAAAATAATAAAGATTTCTTCGTAGATCTTCGTCAACAGACAGTGTTTCATCACTATTTTTCCTGCTGATCACAAGGTCGTCTCCAACAGCTGTTCAGCCATAATTAGCCAACCTCAGTCCTCATGGTTTGAACAACTGAAAAATTACAGGGGTCAGTGACTCAGTGTCTTAAATTTTAATAAGTACATAAAAACAAAGTGCTGACTTATTAAAAATTAATCCCACTAAGAGGTTCGGCATAGAGAAAGCACCAGTGTCCACTCTTCTATAGGGACGGAGGAGGTTTGGGATGTCTCTCTAGGTTTTAGCGTTTCCAGGCAGCAGTTTGAAGTGGAGCGCTGCGTTGTTATAATTAATCAAGGTTGTGTTTTGTTTATGTAGAAGTAGAATGAACTGTGACCCATCTGTAATCCCCACTCTCCTCACCAGCTCAGCCTTTGTAATTCCTATAAGCCGCTCATACAAGTGGAGTTGGGAGATTCACACAGTCAAGTGGATATTGTGCGAATGTTGATTACAGAGCGTGGCTCTTTCTGTTCACAAGTACAGAAACGTTCTATTAAAATGGAAGGGAAATCTGACAGCATTAACATTATAAAACTAATTTTTTTCCTTTCAACCCGGGCTTTTAGATCTCAGTTATAAAACTTGCTTCAGAGCTTAAAGCTTGGCAAATGTGCTCTCTCCGCTTAGAGCTTTCTTCAAAAAGCATTCAACCGTTTAATTTGCACAAAAGCAAATTTGAGAACTTCTGGCTTTTTTTGGAGGGGGGGGGATGTTCTTATATTAAAAAACTGATCATTCAAATTACAAAAGAGGTTGAAATTATTCTCTGATGCATATGGTGTTGTCTTGAAAGATAACTTAATGCCAATAACCAGCAAAAAGGCGCTTTTGTGGGGTAGAATTGCTTGCTTTACTGCCTGTCTTTGGTACTTACCTAGTGTCCCCATTTTTATACTGTTTGAGTACCTCACAACTTAAAATGCTTTTGTTCTCCTGACACCTCTGTGAAGCAGAGCACTGCTATTATCCCCATTTGACAGATAGGTAGCTATGGCACAGAATCTTAACGTCCATTTCGTACCAAACACTGTGGGGTGTTTTACCCCACAAATAAACTTACCTGGAGGTAGTTTACCAAGGTAACAGTTTTCATGTGAACACAGTGGATAAGGGAGCGAATTAATTCCCTTTTGTTGTGTATACATGGGAGGGGGTCACACAGACAGTTGCACATCGTGCAGTGTGCAAGGGGCTTGCACGTACATAAGTGCTGTGTTCAATTGACACAGTAGACTTCAATGCGGGCTGCTGCCTGTAATATGGGGGTGCACAATGGACCCCACTACCTGGGTGATATTTATTAGTGCTGAGGCCACACCTAAGTGTTGACCGTACTGCATGTGCAAGTGAGAGTGGGCAAAAGGTAATGATGATTCTGGTGGCAAACAAGGATTTGGTACCCCCTTTTCCTTGTGTAATCCACTAGCACACCTGGTGAATGAAGGCTGTTCCCCCTGATAACCCCTGCACCCTTCAAAAGTAGCACTTTGTGGTAATTTGCCAGGAGGGTGCTTTACCTTGGTGTAGCAGGGCGCAGCCATTCCTCGTAAACCACTGCTGGATCTGACCCCAAATCACATTAGACAGGAGTTTCTCATTCAGTAGTTCTTAATTTACAGGTTGTTTGCCACACTGTCCCCTTAGGATCAGCAGCTGGCCAGCTCTGTCCCCTGGAGCAGAGCTCCTTCCCTGCCCCTGGCTCATTGCTGACTGACTTGATGACAGCACTTGCTGTTCATATAGCCCCAGGGAGGGGTGTAGCCAAAGGAGACAGCATTTTCCCTCAAAGGGGCAGAGGCCTGTGCCCTTGTGCAGCCTGGCTCCCCGATTAGATGAGGGGTGGGTGTTGCTCTTTGCAGGTACTTATCCCCTACTTGGGGCCTAGTGCTGCAAGAGCTCTCCTGTGACCATGTTACAGCTGAGTAATTGATTGTGTGAATGTTTCCATGTGGTAATAATGAGAGGGAGGCAATTAACCCCCCACCGTGTCATTCCAAATTAAACTACCTCTGGGTTAATTTCCCCAGGCATAAAATATGCCTCAAGTGTTGCATGATCTGGCCACAAGTGACTTACACACAGTTTATGCTGGAAGTCTATGAGGGAGTGAGGAACTGAAGCCGTCTCTTCTAGACTTGTGACAGGCTAAGTTGTGAACCTTGTGAAACCTGCTGCTTTAGGGGTTGACTTGGTACCTAAACTTGCAATTGAGGGCTATAAGTTCTAATGTCAAAGCAGGAGAAAGAAACAGGCCTTGTTTGGAGGGAATCTTCTGGTGATTAGTGGGTATTGTGAAGAAACAATAGGACACCAAAACCAATTCTTTTCTTAGGCAGATTGTTTGTAAAAGAGCCTAGCCATACATAGGTTTAACTAAATCAAAGTTATAACTATTATGGTACTTTGGAGCAACCTCTTAATGGCAGGAGATACTGTAGTATTAAATCAGTTACAGGGACATCCTGGATCCATTGTGATGTGGTTCTTCAGTGGGCATTTCCCCCTGCGGTGGATTCTCGCACAGCCTTGAGATGCCAAGATTCCAGACGTGTTCTTTCTAGGGGAGTGAATTATTGGAGCAAAGTCTGACTCCTGGTTTCCTACTTGATTTATGGCTGTACAAGCTACAGGATGGAAGAGGCTGATGGGGAATCCCCCTTTTTCAGATTTAGCCTCCTTTGCCACCTCTCATCTCAGAATTAGAAAAGACAGGGCTCATTCACAAAACATCCTTTCCTTTTGCACCCTCATTATTTGCAATTGAGGATGCAAATAATTGCTCCTTCATCTGCGTTTTGCCTTCTACTGTATCAGTGAATTAACACAACTGCTGATGTCCCTGCATTTTAACAGCCCCTCCCTAGACCTTTTGCATCCAGTAGCAGAGCACGTAGGCTCATCAAGGAGCATAGGAAGTGGTATGGATTCCATGCAACACTCAGAATGTGTGTGCGCGTGCGCCACTACCCACTCTAAGAGTGTAGTGTGAATAAGCGAACTAGCAAACAGGGCACTGGGGTGGGATTCAGGAGACATGCGTGGTTTTTCCTTGCCTGGCTAACTGACCAGTGGTGTGACTTTGGGCCAAAGCATTCACAGCTTTGCGCCTCTTTACTCCTTCTCGTAAGACTGAGAGGGGATATGATAGAGGTTTATAAAATCTTGAGTGGAGTGGAACAAGTATATAGGGAACAATTATTTACCCTCTCAAGTAGTACTAGAACTAGGGGACACTCCATGAAACTAACTGGTGGCAGAGTAAAAACAAAAGGAAGTAGTTTTTCACTCAATGCACAGTTAAATTGTGGAATTTGTTGCCAAAGGAGGTTGTCAGGGCCAGTAGTATAGCACCATTTAAAAAGGGACTGGATAAGTTCTTGGAGAATAGGTCCATTAACGACTGTTAGCCAAGTAGATTACGAGATGGGAACTTCTTATTTTCAGGAGCAGGGAGTGATCAACAGGGAATGGATTGCCCATAGTGACTGCTGATACTTCTCCCATGCAATCAAAATTTGCCAGTTGGAGACAGGGTGCTGGGCTTGATGGACCATTGGTCTGACTCAGTATGGCAGTACTTATGTCCTTACGTTCCTTACCCATGTCTGGTCCCCCCCCCNACACACACACACACACACACACACACACCCTCCAAGAAGTATTCCCATTGGTTCTAATATAATTGCAATCATGGAAGGCCGAAGCAAGTGACTGGCTTTCTACAACTGGGCTTATTGCTTTCAAAGCTAACAAAGTAGCTCCAGGGAACATAGCTCAGTCAAGACCCATGTGGGTAGCTGCATCCTCACACAAATCTCAGCAGGTGGGTAAGTAGGGCATATTGTGTCTAACGCTGAGGCATTGCCACAGATGCAGCGTTCCCTCCTGAAGGAGGAAAAAGACAAGACCTTCCTCAGAAACTGAATTTTTCTATAGTATGGCAAAATTTAAAAGTCTGGTTAGTCTAGTAGATGAGGTATTGGGCTTAGATCTTGGAGACTAGGGTTCAACACATCTCAACCATGAGCCCACTAGGTGGCTGTAGCAGGCCAGAATCCTGTGAAGCTGTTGAACTTTAATTTTTGTTTGTTTGTTTGTTTAATTTTACCTAGATTTATATCCCGCCCTTCCCATAAAAAGGCTCAAGGCAGCTTACAAAATAAAACACACAAAAACATAGACAAATGTAAAAGATGATTGTTAAAATACAAACATAACCCCAAAACCCACAACACCCACTCAATACCACTTCCCCATTCCCCCCATCCATCCTTCCTCACACCCCTACCCCTTGCACAACCCCTTCCCCCCAATTCAGTCCCAGCTGCCAAGAGCCTGACAGAACAGAATGGTCTTGCATTGCCTCCAGAAAGCCACCAGACTTGACCAGAGGTGGAAATCATGGGGGAGAGAGTTCCACAGCAAAAGGTGCAACAGCTAAGAACATCCTCCTCATAGTTGAGACCTGGAGAAAAACCTAAGTCTCCAGAAGGACGCCCCCAGCTGACCTCAGAGGCTGCGATGGAACACGGGAAGCCAGGCGATTGCTCAGATAAATGGGGCCCAGCACCTTGAATTGGGCCCAGAAGACTGTTGGCAGCCAGTGCAAAGTACAGAGCACCATTGTTAGGTGCTCGTGGTGACTCATCCCTGTAAGGAGGTGAACTGCCGCATTCTGCACCAGCAGCATCCTCTGGACCATCACCCCACATAGAGTGCATTGCAATAGTCTAGCCTTGAGGTGATTAAAGCATGGACATCAGTGGCCAGATCCGAGTCGGAGAGAAAACACTGCACCTGCCTCACCAGATGGAGTTGGCGAAACGTGCTCCTGGCCACCGCTGTGATCTGGCAATCCAGGCTCAGCAAGGAATCCAGACGCACTCCGAGGCTGTGAACCCAATCAACCAGAGAGGGCCAGGCCCTATCAACAAGAGGAGTCTTAATCCCCTCCAGGGCACAAGACTGACCAACTGTCATCACCTCAGTCTTGTCAAGATTCAGCTTCAGTCAACTCATCCAGTCCCCCACCACAGCCAGTCAGCGGGCAAGCACCAAGACTGCAGGGCCTGGTTCGGATGAAAAAGAGAGGTAGAGCTGGGGGTTGTCAGCATACTGATGGCACCTCACCCCAAACCTCCGAATGACACTGGCTGCATATGCATGTTGAGCAAGGGGGGATGGGGGACAGAATGGAACCCTGTGGAACCCCACAAGGGAGATCCCAAGGAGATGATGAGCAATCGCCCAACGTTACATGCTCAAATTTCCCCGCCAAGAAAGAGCAGAACCACTCATGAGCAGTCCTGCCCACTCCAGCTAGGTCCCGTAGGTGGGTCATCAGCACCTCATGATGTTTCGCTAGCCCTGGTGGTGAGTGTGGGAGCCCCGCCCTGCAAAGCACAGACCCTCACCCCACTCCCTTGCTCCACCTGTGGGAGGGGTGGAGCCAAGCCCTGCACTGCTGGAAGGGACTCTCTAGGGACCTTTAAAGCCCAGCACCTGGCGGTCTTGCTGCAGGCCGTGCATCTAAGGGTCACGAGCCAAAGGGTGTGGCCTTTATGTGATCCCTTGAGAAGCCTTATGCAATAATACTTGCTGGAAATGTACCTGGCTGGGACTTGAATACTTGTAGGCATGGCTTGCCCACTCTTTCCTTCTAGGGGGTAGGGGAAAGGACCTGTGCCATTTTACTTGGCAGTTTATAGGATGTTGAAGGCCTGGCTATGCTCTTTTGGAGGGATGGACATTGTGTGTGTGTGTGTGTATATAGAGACAGATAAATCACTTGGATGCTCCAGCTTCTCTGAAAATTAGCAACCAGGGTAGAAACGGTTTGATGTTGCATAACAGCACGGCATGACAACTGAAGAGAGGAAATGAAGGGTTTCTTTTCCACTTGGAAGTAACGGGGACAGTTCCTGAATTTGAGTTTTTGGCTAAGGCAGAAATGCTTATGATAAGGGATTCTGGATTTTTAATGCCATCATGTTCATCAGGATCTCAGCATTATGTCCCTTCCCTCTCGAGTATAGGATCCTAAGTCATTAAGACACTTTTGAAAATCCCCGTCCTGCCCTTCCCACAAATTTTCTTTTTCTCTCACTTAAAGCAGCACTCAGCACAGTTTAGATACAACAGTAGTGTTGCCATACTGGGTCAGACCAATGATCTATCTAGCCTGGTGTCCTTTCTCTCAGAGGGGCCAGGATCAGGGCCCAAGAGAAGGCAAGAATGGGGGTCCAGTTATACTGGACCCCTCACAAAAACAATGAGATTTTTTTTTTCTCTGAAGAAAAGGTAGCATAACCTGAGTGACTGGGAGAGATTTGCCACTAGCGTCTATGTGAATAAAGGACCAGTCTCTCCAAGAAGTGACTGGACTAAATGCTACACAGTGGTGGGAGGTGGAATTATCAGGATATACCGGGTCCCCAAATTTCTCTCTTGGGCACCATTGCAGCAACTGCATTTCAATTTTGTTTCAGCAATAAGTGGTTCTTGGAGGCTCTGCTTATGCTAGAGTGCATCTTTAGCTACGCAATGGCCCCAATGCACTATGCCGGGGCATCCATTCGGCACTGACTCAAAGGAAAAGTCGCCCCCTACCTAATTGTCTCCTCTCTTTCTTGCAGCCACCTGGGTTATGGTCCCTTAAACTGCATTCCTTTAAGAGCAACAATGTGAACGAATAGCAGGAGACTTATTAAGATGTTTTTAGATAACGTTTGCTCAGCTGTGCGTCGGTAAAAGATTTTCAGAGTCTATTAGGCAGAAAATGCTTTCTCTGCTTTTGAATTGTAAGGTTGATTTGAAAAATAGGCACCTAATGGTTTACAACTGGAATAAATTTCTGGAAATTGGACCTCAGAGAGAAACTTCGCAGCACAGTAGTGTGTTTGAGCCTGTTCCCCCTAGAAAGGTGCAGTTTATCGTTGCAATCTGCAATCTGGTTTTTTTCTTTTTCTTTTCTAATTAGAGAACAAGATGAGTTCAGATCTGCCTCTATTCATATCTCTGTTTTGACAAAACATTTTTAAAGGAGAGAGGATTGTTGAGAGACTCATAACTGGAATTATTTTTCTCTCTCCTTTTCCCCCTGACAGGTTTTGAAAAGGCCAAAGCCTGAGAATTCCTGAAAAATTAATGGGGTCTCAATAGGTTCTTTACACTTGCTGCTGACCTCTTCTCTCCCAAGCCCACCATGGGTCACAAATGAAACGTTTGTAGCATAATAGCTGCACAGCAGCTGCTCTTTTGTATGTAAATATGACCTAAAGTAGTGTGGGGAACTGGTGGCCCATTGTTACTTGAGACGGTGTGATTTCAAACAGGCGCGCTTGGGCTTTTTAAAATATGCCAGATAGATACCGCAAATGTCACCAGCAGGCTTCTCCCATGGCTGGCTCCCTGGGTTCTGCCACCCTCCTCCATCACAAAAAATAATCAGATCTGCTGTTAAATAATTTAAAGAGCTGCCTCAAAGGAATTTAGGGGGAGCAGGAAAGAAAGGGGCCTTTTGCCTTTAGAAAACACCGAGATCCTGCATCTCCCTTCGCTCACTCTTTATATTCACGAGGGTACTGAGCTCATGAGTGGCAGCAGATTTTCCCTTTACAGAGAGCATTTGGGATGTTTGGTGTGTGTGTGTGTGTTTTATTTAATTTTTTTAGGTTACTTGATGACAGAGTATCCGTTCAGTATCCACTTCCTGGATCTGGCCCTTGGATCCAGTTCTTGCCTCCAATCACTGAAAAACGGAGAGATGAGGCAGAGATGAGGTCAAGCAAACAAGGATAGGGGACAGGTTCCATGGCACAGATCCATGATTTGGGCCCTCCTTTCCTTGAGTGCATCCCGTAAGCACCCCCGCCCCAATGTATGTGCGGCCCTCGGAGCTTGTGCAAGCTTTCAAAGTGGCCCCTGGGAGGGAAAAGGTGCCCCACCCCTGTTTTAAAAAGAGGCCAGAAAAAAATCCTAAGGGTGGTTCATGCAGCTGGAAAGGGCTTAATGGGAAGTGAGTGATGGGATGAGGAGAATTGGAAGAGTAGTGATAGTACGGCAGAACTTAGCCTCCATTGTATGGCTGCACATTAAGTACAAGTGGATTTATGCGTTGGGCTTGCATATTGACGGCTATCTGGGCCAATGTAAGGGCAAGGGGGAAGGTTGAACAGTGGAGATTTAGAGCTAAAAGTGTTTCTACAACTGGAGCTGAAGCACCAGCCTTGTAACAGGCTCCTCCTATTCAGCTGTAAGAGAAAAGGGGTATGAGCAACCCATACGAAGCAGTGGGGTTGCACGTGGTTAGGTGTACACAAGCTCCTTTCATTCTCAGCAAATTCTCCTCCTAATCTTAGAACCTGGCTAGAATGGAACTTGCTTGCCTCTAGGTACACAAGATTTTGATGTTTGTTACATCCAGGATTCAATACTTATTTGATTCTGCTAGTCTGTCAGGGAAGCAGTTACGGTAGGTCTGTAACAGACTTCTTCCTGTACCTGTATTTTATTACATGCCTCCGTGTGGAGTATTCAGTTTCTTTCTGCCCAGTAAGAGGCCAGATCCACTTTGGGTAGTGGCTTATGAATGCTGTTGGACAGGGTTTGATAGAATTTGGATTGGGAGTCTCGAGCCCAGGCTTATATTCTTACCAATGCCCGGCATGCTGGGTGACCTCAGGCCAAGCCACTTGTCTGTTTTTCAGATTTTCCCATCTGTAAAATGGGAATAAGGATAGTTACTCGCTTTGCAGTGGATAGATCTGAAGTGCCATGTGGGAGCTGTAGGTCTACCACTGTTGGATTGTGTCTGTGTGTGTGTTTGTCTCGCTTCCATCCATGCCAGACTTGTTACAGCATTTATTGGAAGTATATTTTCCATAACTAGTGAGAGCCTCTTCATGGACATGCATAGGTTGCATGCTTATAATCCCGTTATGAAGCAGCACAGAGGTGTTCGTGAAATACAGTCCGGCATTTCCTGGAGTTTTTCAACCTTCGACTTTGTGGATTAATGGTAAAGAATCCATCCCTTTCCTTCTCATTACATGGGGCAGAGTTTTCTTGGACTGTTTCTATAAACTACCCACTGGCAGCCCCCCACCAAGAAAAATAAAATAAAGCCAAGAGCCGCCTTGTGCTACCCAATGTGTAAAAGCTTCTTATAGACTAAACAAGAAAGCCAATTACTTTTCTAACTGCTTTACTCCTTCAAATCTTTCACTGTAATGGAGATTTAGAATCCATCACTGTTTAACTATTATTTCTGTGTAAACAGAGTCATGCCCTATTGCACCAAGCAAGCAGTCAATTTTTCCATTACCCTTAGCTGCAAATAACAAGGGTGCAGAGTAGCTGATCCATATGGGGTGCTCTGCTTTGTGTGGGCATGCTCACCTAGCAGGGATGAGTGTAAGGGTTAAAATGTGAGTGTGCATGGAACTTAGCTGAGCACCATTCTGTGGAAACGATCTCTTTCGTGCTCTCTGGGGGCATATTTGGTCCTCATTAGCTTGTGTTTGTTTGCCTCATAGACATAATTCTGTTTAAGCACCCCTTAGAGGTAGGGACGTTACCTCAGTTGTATAGATGGGGAGTTGAGATACAGAGAGATTAAAGGCCAGATTTACAAAACTACTCAGTGCCTACTGGGCCACTGAAATACTTGTGAGATTTTTAAAACCATATATAGACCCAACCTGAAATTCCTAGGCACTTTATTTTAAAGAGCATTAGGCATTTGAGGGACACGTTTAGGAGTATTCCCAGAAGTAACAATAAATCTATGAAATCCATTATGTATTCAAATATCCCAATCAGATAGCTGTTCTGACTGATGTTCCTGCTGTTGCGTGTTTCATTACCAGATAGTCTCCTCCTTCCACCAGCCGTTGCCCGGATGATATGATGATCCTGTTATGGACACTCACATTACCACGGACAGACTGGAAGTGGAGAGGTGTACTTGACTGCAGAGATCACCGGTTATGTGTGAACACCAGCTACTGGGGCTGTCTGTCCCCATGATTTCTGAAAACACAACCAGTGTTCCCATAGCATAGCAGGAGTCATGTTTTGTACAACCAGATGTAACATTATTCAATATGTCTTATAACTCAGATGAAAGGCTAGCGTTCGGTTTGATAGTGCCCATAGATGTCACTAGTGGCAGGCCACAAGGCGTTTGGGTACGTGACTGTTGAGCAAATAGATGCCCAGTGGGTTTATAAATCTGGCTCTAA
Source organism: Sphenodon punctatus (assembly GCA_003113815.1). Classification (NCBI taxonomy): domain Eukaryota; kingdom Metazoa; phylum Chordata; class Lepidosauria; order Sphenodontia; family Sphenodontidae; genus Sphenodon; species Sphenodon punctatus. The sequence continues at coordinate 6,862,610 of QEPC01007512.1, read as the reverse complement.
ATCTTGCCCCAGGTTTCACAGAAGGTCCATGGTGGATCCAGATCTCAAGAGTCACAGAAAAGCAACCTAACCACTGGATCATCTTTCTCCGCATGACACAAGCTGATAATGCAAGTCCCCTACTATAAATGGTGTAACAGCGAGGCTTCTGTTACTCCCTGGCCGGGTGCAGCCAGCCGCACTTAACGCAATACAACCGGATCTCTGGTTTTAGTGCTCTCCCTTTATTTACAGTGCAACATACCCCAGTTTCTGGCTCTACCAAGCGCCTGTCTCTTCAGTCCCCTTATTCAGTTTAATCAGACACAGTTCCTTCAGACTGCTCTGATCCTGGGTACCTTAGTTCTTTCTAGTCCTTCCTAGCTCGTCCCATGGAGCTCCTCTTTGGGTGAGCAGCTTCCTGCTCCAGCCCAGCTCCAGCCCCATTATTGGGTGTGCCTCTTGTCCCGCAGAGCTCCCGCTCAGCTCCTGCCTCTGGCTGAGAGCCCACTCGGCCCTCGCGGTGTTCTCTCTCTCCGGCAGAGCTCCCGCTCAGCTCTGGCGGTGTGTTCTCGCTCTCTCTCTCTCTGACGGTGTTCTCTCTCTCTCTCTGACGGTGTTTCTCTCTCTCTCTCTCTCTCTCTCCCTCTCTCTCTCTCTCTGACTGTGTTCTCTCTCTCTCTCTGACGGTGTTCTCTCTCTCTCTCTCTCTGGTGGAGTTCCCGCTCAGTCCTACCATTCCTCCTGAACGTGCCCTGACCACACAGCCTGGTGCTTTAGGCGCTACCTCCTTTCGTTGCATCTCCTGCCCCTGCTCAGCCTGGCCCTCTCGGCCAGCGCTAACTCCCTTTTAAAGGGTCAGGCTCCCTGCCCTAGCTTGCCCTGTTACGTATGGGATCACACCAGATGATGTGAAGCTTTTATACTCTTCCCACACACACACCCAACCCAGCTATCCCTTGGGAAATTATCTCTCCCCCCCCCCCCCAAAAAAAAAAATGCCCTTTGACAGGAACCCACGGTCACTGCATTTTCCACATTGCAGCCGATGTGGAAACCACAGTGAACACCGGTCCTTGCCCCAGTAGCAAGCGTCGTGCTCCATTGTTTTGCTATCAGTGTGGTGGGGAGCTGGGAAACTGATTTTAATTTACTTTATTTTATTTTGTAATTGCATGAAAACATTTAAATGACATCCAAATTTTGTTGTAGCAAACACTATTTTTACTTGCATGCTATATTGGGGGCCTAAGCTACTTGCCAGCGTGTCTTGCAACCCACAGAGCATGTTTACTTTTCAGTTCTATGGCATGTGACTGTAAGAAAGGATTTCACTTATATAGAGAGAGCTTGTTCCCAACAGAGACATTTATTTAAGAAACAAATGCTTCTGGTTAGCTTCTGTATGGATTAGTTCCAGCTTTAAACCATTGCCATGAGTAAAACTCATTGACGGCAAAGGAAATAAAAACAAACATTTCCTGACATGGGGCACTTCCGCTCATGGGCCAGTGGGAGTTATTTTCCTTTTTCTTCCCCTTGCCCCTCCAAATAACTATGGAATTACATTGCCTTAACTTAGCAGTCATAGGCAGTGTAAATATTGAAACGATTTAATTGTGAGAAAATGCAGTGGATACTTACCTAAATGCACGTGCATAATATATATGGTGCAGGACGGTAATATAAAAATTCCCTCTTTGTCTTGGAAACAGTTTTGTCATGCAAACATCGGGAAATGAATGTTTCATAACTTCAGATCCCAGTGTTTTAAAAAAGCCAGTTTTCCATTGGCTCAACTTCGGATGCACGCACGCACACACGCCAGTTTTCTATTGGTTCAACCACACACCCACACCCACACCCACCCACACACACACACACACACACACACACACACACACACACACACACACCCTCCAAGAAGTATTCCCATTGGTTCTAATATAATTGCAATCATGGAAGGCCGAAGCAAGTGACTGGCTTTCTACAACTGGGCTTATTGCTTTCAAAGCTAACAAAGTAGCTCCAGGGAACATAGCTCAGTCAAGACCCATGTGGGTAGCTGCATCCTCACACAAATCTCAGCAGGTGGGTAAGTAGGGCATATTGTGTCTAACGCTGAGGCATTGCCACAGATGCAGCGTTCCCTCCTGAAGGAGGAAAAAGACAAGACCTTCCTCAGAAACTGAATTTTTCTATAGTATGGCAAAATTTAAAAGTCTGGTTAGTCTAGTAGATGAGGTATTGGGCTTAGATCTTGGAGACTAGGGTTCAACACATCTCAACCATGAGCCCACTAGGTGGCTGTAGCAGGCCAGAATCCTGTGAAGCTGTTGAACTTTAATTTTTGTTTGTTTGTTTGTTTAATTTTACCTAGATTTATATCCCGCCCTTCCCATAAAAAGGCTCAAGGCAGCTTACAAAATAAAACACACAAAAACATAGACAAATGTAAAAGATGATTGTTAAAATACAAACATAACCCCAAAACCCACAACACCCACTCAATACCACTTCCCCATTCCCCCCATCCATCCTTCCTCACACCCCTACCCCTTGCACAACCCCTTCCCCCCAATTCAGTCCCAGCTGCCAAGAGCCTGACAGAACAGAATGGTCTTGCATTGCCTCCAGAAAGCCACCAGACTTGACCAGAGGTGGAAATCATGGGGGAGAGAGTTCCACAGCAAAAGGTGCAACAGCTAAGAACATCCTCCTCATAGTTGAGACCTGGAGAAAAACCTAAGTCTCCAGAAGGACGCCCCCAGCTGACCTCAGAGGCTGCGATGGAACACGGGAAGCCAGGCGATTGCTCAGATAAATGGGGCCCAGCACCTTGAATTGGGCCCAGAAGACTGTTGGCAGCCAGTGCAAAGTACAGAGCACCATTGTTAGGTGCTCGTGGTGACTCATCCCTGTAAGGAGGTGAACTGCCGCATTCTGCACCAGCAGCATCCTCTGGACCATCACCCCACATAGAGTGCATTGCAATAGTCTAGCCTTGAGGTGATTAAAGCATGGACATCAGTGGCCAGATCCGAGTCGGAGAGAAAACACTGCACCTGCCTCACCAGATGGAGTTGGCGAAACGTGCTCCTGGCCACCGCTGTGATCTGGCAATCCAGGCTCAGCAAGGAATCCAGACGCACTCCGAGGCTGTGAACCCAATCAACCAGAGAGGGCCAGGCCCTATCAACAAGAGGAGTCTTAATCCCCTCCAGGGCACAAGACTGACCAACTGTCATCACCTCAGTCTTGTCAAGATTCAGCTTCAGTCAACTCATCCAGTCCCCCACCACAGCCAGTCAGCGGGCAAGCACCAAGACTGCAGGGCCTGGTTCGGATGAAAAAGAGAGGTAGAGCTGGGGGTTGTCAGCATACTGATGGCACCTCACCCCAAACCTCCGAATGACACTGGCTGCATATGCATGTTGAGCAAGGGGGGATGGGGGACAGAATGGAACCCTGTGGAACCCCACAAGGGAGATCCCAAGGAGATGATGAGCAATCGCCCAACGTTACATGCTCAAATTTCCCCGCCAAGAAAGAGCAGAACCACTCATGAGCAGTCCTGCCCACTCCAGCTAGGTCCCGTAGGTGGGTCATCAGCACCTCATGATGTTGCGCTAGCCCTGGTGGTGAGTGTGGGAGCCCCGCCCTGCAAAGCACAGACCCTCACCCCACTCCCTTGCTCCACCTGTGGGAGGGGTGGAGCCAAGCCCTGCACTGCTGGAAGGGACTCTCTAGGGACCTTTAAAGCCCAGCACCTGGCGGTCTTGCTGCAGGCCGTGCATCTAAGGGTCACGAGCCAAAGGGTGTGGCCTTTATGTGATCCCTTGAGAAGCCTTATGCAATAATACTTGCTGGAAATGTACCTGGCTGGGACTTGAATACTTGTAGGCATGGCTTGCCCACTCTTTCCTTCTAGGGGGTAGGGGAAAGGACCTGTGCCATTTTACTTGGCAGTTTATAGGATGTTGAAGGCCTGGCTATGCTCTTTTGGAGGGATGGACATTGTGTGTGTGTGTGTGTGTGTGTGTGTGTGTGTGTGTGTGTGTGTGTGTGTGTGTGTGTGTGNTGTGTGTGTGTATATATATATATATAAGGTGGGTAGTATGTAGAACTATTGTTTGATTAATAGCCTAGGTTCTGAAGGGTGAGAGTGGGTTCTGTTTTTTAGATTGAGGTCTCTGCCCCTGGTGAGAGCAGGTGGGGGGGGGTCAGGAATTGGGAGAGTGGAGTTGTTGCAACTTGCAACCCTGGTGAGAGCGGGAGGGGGGGGAATAACTCAAGGGGGAATACCTCTGTGAGAGAGGAGTCTGGATGGTGGGGTGGGAAATTGTGTTCTAGTTTTGTGGCTTTTTTGACATTATGTATTGATGGGATGTATTGAGGGGTGGGAAATTGTGTTTTATTGCTGTGGCTACTGATAATGTTTTCAATATTGATGTTGTTTTGTATTTTTGCTTTGTTGTAAACCGCCCCGAGACGCGATCAGCGAGAGGGGTGGTATAAAAGTCCAATGTAGTAGTAGTAGTAGTAGTAGTAGTAATCATCATTGGTCTCAAAAGTCACTGAAAGATCTAATAAAGTCAACAGGGTAGAGTTTCCCTGGTCTACCTCCAGGTGAAGGTCATCAACCAAGGCCACAAGCACAGTCTTGGTGCCATACCCAGGATGGAAACCAGAGTGTGAAGGGTCCAGGGATCCGATGTGCCTGGAGGTGATGAGCCACCGCCGGTTGAATAACCTTTCCTAAAGAGGGAAGGTTAGAGACAGGCCGATAGCTGGCAGGGGAATCAACATCCAATGATGGCTGCTTAAGCAGAGGCCAAACAATCCCTCCTTTAAGGCAGTTTGGCCTTCTGCCCTCCTGAAGGGAGGTGTTGTTCACTCCTGCCAGCAACGGCTCCAACATCTCCCAGCTGTCTTTCTCTATCGAGGACAGGCATGGTTCTAATTCACAACTTGTGGCTTGCACGGCCCCAAGCACCTCCTCCACATTGGTGGGCAACAATGACTGAAACAAACCCCCCAAAAAGGACATAACCCCCAGCTCCGACTCTGCACTGGAAGTGGTTGCGCCGAGGTCGTGGTGAATACAAGTGATTTTGTCTAAGAAGTAATCAATACAAATGTCTCAGTGGGCACTGGATATCTCCAGTTCCCAGTGGAGGGAGGCTGGACTGATGAAACCAAACCGCTCACCATTTGGAAAATATAAGTGTATTACTGCCAGCAGAGTAAAGGTGCGAGCGGGACTGCAGGTGCACCACTAGAGGCAGGGCTTGGGCCTAATTGGATCCACACCTGCAGAAGGGCATGGCTCAAGCCAGCCGTGGGAGAAGTAGTTCTGGGAGAAGCAGAGAGAGCAGCTCAGGGTGTTTTCAAACATGACGGTGCCCACCGCCGCCACAGACTTACCCAGGTGGTGGTGGGTGCTGTCACTCCAGTCGGGATCTGACTCGACTGCTGAACTAATGTGATAGCGACTTAGGCGGAGAGACATAAAGATGTGCGTTGGGCCGGCCCACCCCTGTGCTGCCATGTTGCTCTGAACCGCTGGGACATGAAAGCCCACTTTACTCCGGGTCCAGTGGCCGGATCCCATCCGTAGTGACGGCTCGCCCTGGCTGTGACTTGGGGATTTCCCTGAGTGACAGCCCGGGCTAGCTGTCACTACGGTCGGGATCCAGCCTGGTCAAACATCTGGCAGCTGCAATGCATCTGCTTTCTAACATGACGGCGGCCACGGAGTGAAGCATGCTGAAGCTGGCCACCTTTCACGTTTGGAAGAACCCTCGGTGTGAGAAAGGCTGCTTTGATAGACCGAGGGCCAGAAAGAGGAGCTCTGCTCGAAGCCCAGGAAAGGGGCTTGAAAGCTGCTGAAAGAGAGAGACTTACAAGAGACTGCTGGGAAAGCAGGTAAAAGGCTGGGAGCCTTTATAGACAGACGGGTTGACTGGACTTTCCATGGGAACTGAAGGAAAGCAGGAGTAACTTTAAGAAGCCTGCCAAGAGCAGGAACACAAGCAGACAAGGGCTGCTTGGGCCTGTTTAGTTTGCCAGGGAGTTAGTGGGCTGGCTGACCCTGGGAACCCAAACCACTGAGTGGGTCAGAAGAACACGATGAGGGGAATACCTCTAAATAAAGGACTTGTTGAGTTAATTCCCGATTGAGACTGCTGCTTAAGGCCCTGATCCTGAGAGACTTACAGCGGGCAAGTAGCCTTGGGCAAGACACTTGTGCTCTGCTTCAGTTCTCCATTTGTAATATTGGGATTATAGTGACCTACCTCACAGAGTTGTGAGGGGGAACTAGATAGGATTATAGAGCACTTTGAACAGTGAAATCACTATATACATAATAAATAATAATGTTAGTGATAATTGGAGTACCTAAGAGTCTCAGTGGAATAGGCACTGTACAAACAGGACAAAATGGTCTTCTCTGCTCCATGAGCCTACAATACAAATATAAGATGAGAGGACAGATGAGTATGATAGATAGAAAGGGAGAGGATGCGGTTGCTGTGTTGGTCCCAGTTGTAAGAAATGGAGACCAAATTGTTCAGATGTTACCATTTATTGGACCAACTGGTGTATAAAGAGATGGTACTAGTCAGCAAAATGGCCAGTGGACTTGCCATACCAGTTGCCTGATGCTGGCAACATCCATTGCCAGAACTACTGCTGGAGGCCAGGGAAATAAGAGATGAATACACTCATGAGATCCATTAAAAGGACCTTGTGGTGCCAATATTTTTAATCTAGGACTGGAGGAGCTTTGGATACTTCAGCAATGGGTGCCAGTAATAAGCTTTAAAGTAGGGTGAATTCTGTGACAGCACTCTGGAATGGGCAGGATTGGTGTTTCAAAGGCTAGGGTGCTAGGCTAAGGCTGGAGAGAGAGAGAGATGGGTTCAGATCCCTCCTGTGCCCTAGATCCTATGGGGTGCAGCTCAGGTCAGAAGCAGGGCAGGGTCCAGGGCAAAGGTAGATCAGAATTGGGGCCAGAGCAGCTCAGGTTGGAGGCAAGGTAGAGCAGAGCAAATTAGGTATTGAAGCAGAGGATGGTCCAGGGCAGGGAGAACAGGGCTGAAAATCAAGGCTTCAGATGGGGCTTCAGGAACAGGAATTGGGGCAAAGAATAGGAAGTAATTGATATTCCACCCAGCTTTCTGCTGCTGCCAACTAGCCTTATATGCTGGCAGGCAGCCAATCAGGAAGCCAGGGGACATGGAACAAGACTGGGGTTTGCTAGAGAGGTGTGGTTTGATCAGCACAGGGAAGTCCTACAGGGAAACTGTGGCCCTGGTCGGAATGCAGTGGTTGGCACATAGAGCTAGCCACTGCCTGTGGGTCCTCAAGAGCACCAGTTCCTTACAGACTCCATGTGGCTTTGGTCAGGGCACTTGGTTTCTCTCAGTTCCCTCTGCAAAATGGGGATAATGCTTCCCTATCCTGTGGTGGTTTGGAGGCACAGTAAAGAGACTGAGATGCTGGCGTACCTACCATGGTGGGCGTGTGAGTACCAGGGCAGGTGGTAATACAAAGTGCTGGCAACAAGCCAGAGGATGGTGCTGATTGGCAAACTGTCCGGTAGGGCGGTTCGGTTGAGCAGTGGGAAAGGAAATATGGATAAAGCAGCAGCCAGAGCCACCATATCTTGTTAATTCCAAGCTGGCATAGCTTTTCTGGGTTGTTTTTCTTTTCAAAAATGCTTTCTGTTGGAGCAAGATTGTTTTTGGGGGGTTTTCATAATTTTTTTTTGTTACAGCCCTTAGCATGTTGTACATGAATAAAATGAAACTATTTATAAATGAATTCATTAATTAAATAGGAGGAAATAACTTCTACAAGGTGGCAGAGCAACACTATCTGCCTCGTCATCTGTCTCGGTGACATGGTGCATCAAAGCCGCTTTACATTTGCTTCATCTGAGACCCCTGTGTGGAGACAGTGCGAGAGTCCACCATTGCTCTTGTGTTTCAAAGTGCTGTGTGATTATTTTGTTTAAGCTAGGGTTTTGCTTGTGGGCTATTTTGGGGGCAAAATTAAATATATTGGGCTTTTGCTATTGCATATTTAATTAAGCCATGCAGAAGAGAACCAAAGAAAATGGTCTAGTTGGTAGATTTTGTGTATCCTGTTTGAGTCAGTGGAGGCAGTGGATAATAGTAATAGCAGACAGAGTGGTCTAAGGCGGGGGTGGGAAACCTTTTCCTTCCCATGGACCACTTTGAAAATTAGTACAAACTCCTAGGGCTGCATAGAAGTTACGGTAGGGATGCGTACGGACTGCGCTCATGGTGGGGAAAGAAAGAGGAGGATCCCGATCATGGATCTGTGCCTCTGAATCCATTCCCCATCCTTGAGTGCAGGCCCTCATCTCTGCTCCTTTTCCCTGAGCTCAGTTTTTCAGGGCTTGGGGGCAGGAACTGGATCCAGGAACTGGAAAAGGGACCACATAAAAACTAGCCATGGGCCATATTTTGATGTTTCCCACCCCTGGCTTAAGAGATATTGTACTGGATTGGGACTCAGGAGATTTGGAGACTTTGTAGAACCAGTGAACAGGTCCTTTGTATCTCCGTTTCCCCCTCAGTAGAATGAAGCTAATGGCACTTGACCCTTTATACAGTTCTCTGATGTCTCTGGGCAAAACCCACCATGTGAGAGTGAGGTTTTATGCTTATGTTTGCACTCTCGGTTCTTCACCACAATGGGTCAATATAGTTTCTTTTTGAAAAGGTGTGGTTTGTGGCAGGGGCCACCAGTGCGCTCTCTGGACTTTTTAAGAGAAGAGGATGATTTTCTAAAATGCCTGGAGAAGTGTTTTTTTGGTTTTTTTTGTATCCATGTTATTGTTTAAAAGTATTAATAAATTACGAAGTGAGAGGGGGGTGAGCCGCAGCCCCTTAGAAGGCTGTGAAATGAGGAACAAAATTGCCTTTTTATTGTCAATGGTGCAAAATGGGATGCAATCTATCTGTTCTGGCGAGACTTTAATTGGCACAAAAAGGCAGTCCAGCCTTCATTGTAAGGAAGGATTGTCCTGCAAGCTGTAGTTGTCTGCCACTCAAAAACATATAGGCCTATAGACTCTTGATTTGCATCCACTCCTCAGCCCCTTAGAGTACTTTGTATTACTTTGCTGGTGTAAAAATGGCTACTAATGAAGCTGTCTCGGCCAGAAATATACTCCTGATCCCCTGGTCTGAGGACAGCAGTCCTTTGTGCTGTCATCGTAAGCTAGGGGAAGTCAGTATTTAGCTGAAATACCTTTGGGGTATAAGTGGGTACAGCAGTGAGTAATATTTACTTATTTATTTAGATTTCTAACCCATCCTTTCCTGAAGGCTCAGGGCGGTTAGCATGTAAAACATACAGACAAAGATTTCCTCAAAAATGTATACTGTATAAAAACATAAAATCCCCTAAAAAGAACCCCCTGGACCTCATTTCTACTTGTTAAATTCCTGGATAGATAAAAAGGACTTGCATTGCATTGCTGCCTGTGTGCATTTTTTCATGGCAACTTATGAAACATACATGCAACATGTATGTTTCATAATTGGCCTGGAAAAATATACATTGATGACAAAATTATTATTATTATTATTAGCATTTGTATAGCGCCAGCTGTGTACCTGGCACTTTACAGAACAATAAGAATGACGCGGTCCCTGCCTACAGCTTACAATCTAATAGACACAGAGGAGGAGACAAGGAGAGGGGACATAGGGAGAGACAAGGGATAAATAACATCCAAGCAGATGCGAGGTCTCAGGTGCACGTGCTTGGCTTGGTTGCAGTTAGGCAGGAGTCTGCGGGGAGGGCAGACAGTAAATATTGAGAGAAAAGTTCTAACAGGCATCGGGAAAGGTGGCGAGGAAGAGGTGGGTTTTGAGGAGGGATTTGAAGGTGTGGAGGGAGGGGGCAAGGCGGATGTGGGCAGGGAGAGTGTTCCAGGCATAGGGGGCAGCAAGGGAGAAGGAACGAAGGCGGTTAGGGGAGCAGGTGAGATGAGGGAGGAGCGGAGAGTGCGTGCAGGAGTGTGTAAGGAGATTAGGGCTGAGAGGTAAGGGGAAGCCAGACTGTGAAGGGTTTTGTAAGTGAATACCAGGAGTTTGTGAAAGATGCATTCGGGAAGGGGGAGCCANCCTAGCAGCAGAGTTTGGGATTGCGATAAGGGGGGACAGGTGAGAGCGGGGGAGGCCAGTAAGGAGGAGGTTGCAGTAGTCAAGGCGAGAGATGACCATGGCATGAACAAGGGTTTTGGCTGAGGAGACAGAGAGAAAGGGACAAATCCGAGCAATGTTATGGAGGGCAAAGTGACAGTACTAGCTGCATAGGACGCCAATGTGGACCTGCAACATGCATGATGGGTGGGGAGGCGCTTGTCTTAACACAAGCACTGTGTGCCCTGCCCATACAGCCTTAGTGCAAGCAGGAGTGGTGCATGGCTATTTGCCACCCTAGGAGCCCCCAAGCAGCCCCTGCTGTGAAGCTTGGCAGCGACTGGATTGAGGCAGGAGGAGAGACTCCCCCTGGACTCGCCTATGCTGCCTATATGGTAGCACCAGCTCTGCTTGCAAGAGGGCACCCCCGGCTGACCTACGATGGCACATAGAGGAAGAATTGGTGTTTGAAATAGGTAGGATGCAAGCTGTATTTGTTAGTGACTGAATGGAGAAGAATTATTGCTTCCTGTGACTTGGAAACAGTGCTTCTACTAATAAATTCAGAACTGCAGCCAGATTACATTGCTGACTCATGTTCAGCCACAATTCCTAGATGCGTTTCCCAGAATCAGGCTTTAGAATAGAATCTGGGCCTCCTGACTCCTAGTTTACCATTCAGGCGGGATCATTTTGGTTTAAAAGTGAAACATACGGGACTTTGAGAAGAGATGTAAGTAACTTCATATGAATTCAAATCTCCGTCTCACTCCCTGCTCTGCTTGGATTTACAGAAATTCAACTTGCCCCATTTTTTACGTTATTAGTGAATGGAAGAGCTGGACCTTCTGTGTAGGCACAGTAGTGCATTGTCTTTTGATGAAGCATCAGAAATTCCCTTCTTTTTTATTTAAAAAAAACCATATTACAGTGTTCTGTTACACAGTGGGGATGATCCCATGCCCCGCACACCCTGCGCGTGCAAATTGCACACATCTCCATAAAGTTTGCACTGTGCCCCGTGCAGGACCTGTGCTGATCTTGCTTGGGATTGCGGCCAGTGTCTATTGTGCCAAAGTAGCGTTCTGGACCTAGACCTGTAGTCCTGCTTATTGTTGTGCAACAGCAGCTTTATTCTGAGGTCCAGTTAGCTGGCAGTCCAATAACACTGTGCCCCACAGGTGCTAGCAAGACTCCTGAGTGCATGTTTGTTCTGACTCCTGAGATATATATGTTGAATTCAGACCTCAAAGAGGTACATGTAGTCAGCCTTAGACTGTTTACCACCGATGTGTAGCTTCTCCCAGACATGGGTGATTGTTAATGGATTCAGTGTCTGGCAGGTCTGTAGAATACAGACTGCAAATGAGACAGTCTGCTCCCAAGTACTTGACACTGCTGCTCAGAAATGGGCTTCCTTTTAATGTGTTTGTTGCTTTGTGCCTGCTTTGAAAATGGCGTTGATCAAACACAAGTAGTTAAACAGGAACTGATCTTCTCCTCCTCCCTTTAGTTTGTAGCTCAAAGAGGAAGCTTTTTGTCCCAGGGCTAGAGTGGGATTTCCCCACTTTTTGCACCTTCCTTGCCCAGAAAAACAGACAGTACTTGGAAAGAGCTTTGGGACAATTTATATTAGTATGATCAAGGGGTTTGCTAAAGCCAGCCTGAATTCTGGTGGCAGCGTGGGTTATTGCCAGGGTCGGCCTTACCACTGGGCGACCTGGGGTGGTGGCCCCGGTTCCCGCTCTTTCTAAGGGCCCAACAGTGGCCTCTATTTTCACCAGGACAGGTTGTGGGGGCACCATTCCCTCTCAGTGGGGCCCCAAACATGACCATCTCAGGGCACTGCTAAGGTTGCCCCCAAGGGGGAGGGGCCACCAAGGGCCCCGCATTTTATCTTCATCCTGGGCCCTGCAAATCCGAAGGCCGTCCCTGGTGGTTCTTATATTTTTATATTTTATTATTTATTTTATTATTATATTTCTACCCCGCCCCTCCTGCACACAGCTCGGGGCGGCTTACAATCATAAAACAACAATATAAAACAATTTAAAATACATAAAACATTCCAAAAAATTTCAAACATAAAATAAACAGGGCCTGGGATATAAAACCATTCGGCTGAGGGAGATAAAATCACCTCCCCCCCCCCCAAGGCCTGGGCGAACAGCCAGGTCTTGCATTTTC
>QEPC01007512.1:6813173-6846264 GCA_003113815.1 Sphenodon punctatus | reverse complement strand
GAGCTTGAACAGAGGGAGAGAGAGAGGGAGTAGAGAGAGAGAGTTGAGTGTCATCAGCATAGAGGTGGTATTGGAAGCCATGGGAGGCAATGAGTTTGCCTAAGGATGAGGTATAGATCGAGAAGAGGAGAGGCCAAGAACAGAGCCTTGAGGAACACCAACTGAGAGGGGGAAGGAGGAGGAGGCGGAGAGACACACATTAAAGGAGCGGTCAGAGAGGTAGGAGGAGAACCAGTAAATGGCAAATGCAATTTAATGTGGACAAGTGCAAAGTGATGCACATAAGGAAAAACAATCCAAACTTTATGTACACAGTGCTGGGTCCTAAATTAGGAGTTACCACTTAGGAAAAGGACCTTGGAATCACTGTGCGCAATACATTTAAATCCTCAGCTCAGTGTGCGGCGGTTATCAAAAAAGCACACACTATGTTAAAAATTATTTGTAACGGATAGAGAATAAAACTTAAAATATCATAATGCCACTGTACAAATCTATGATGCGACTGCACCTTGAATGTTGTGTGCCGTTCTGGTCACCCCATCTCAAAAAAGATATAGTAGAAATAGAAAAGGTACAGAGAAGGGCAACAAAAATGATAAGGGGTATGGAATGGCTCCCCTCTCAAGAGAGGCTGGATAGGTTGGGGCTCTTTAGCTTGGAGAAGAGACGACAGAGAGGGGATATGATAGAAGTTTATACAATCGTGAGTGGTGCAGAACAAGTGAATAGGGAATGGTTATTTACCCTCTCAAATAGGACTAGGAGACACTCCATGAAATGTAACAGGTAGCAGATTTTAAACAAAAGAAAGTGTTTTTCCACTCAATGCACAATTAAGTTGTGGAATTTGTTGCCAGACGATGTGGTCAAGGCCAGTAGTATAGCTGGGTTTAGTTTAGGAAAGGGTTGGATAAGTTTCTGGAGGATCGGTCCATTAGCAGCTATTAGCAAGGTAGGTTTGGGGAATGTAACCTCTTACTGTCAGGAGCTGGGAGTGAACAACAGGGAATGTGAATTACCCCATTGTTGGGTCCTTCTTCCAAGCAACTGAGATTGACCACTGTTGGAGGACAGGTGCTGGAGCCGGCTCAATGGACCATTGGTCTGACCCAGAATGGCACTGCTTATGTCCTAAATATCTAACCACTAATTTCACTAATATTAAATCTGCATCTATAAAGTTTGTCCACTCTTGTGATTAATTGTTTTATAATTGACATTTCATATTTTTATGGCTCTGAACTTAGCTTCTGCTCCTCTACCTCCTCGATCCATGGTACACAAATCCAGCCAACAAGTGGCATTGAAAGCCAGGAAATCAAAGGCCCCTCTATATCCAGAGGCCCCTCTATATCCTAAAAAATTGTCCTGCCTTTTAACTTAGCAACATTTGTGCAATTTTTACTTTTCAGGAACAATTGCTGGTTTTTTTTTGTTTATATAAAAAACAAATCACACCTACAAATCATTCAGTAACAAGTTAATGGATACCTACAAGTGGTACAGAGAGCTCCGTTTCCTGTGTTAGAGCCAGTCAGTCTGATGGATAAGGTGTTGGACTTGGACCTGGGAAAAAATGGTTTCCAATTCTGCCTTGGCCATGAACTCACTGTGTGGCCTTTGGCCAGTTGGTGGGCTCGATCCCAAGCCCTGTGGATCCTGTGTGGAGCCACATGCAAACCTCGCAAATCCTCATCGCGGGCACATTGTGCCCCACGGAAACTATGCGCACGGGATCCACAGGGCATGCGATCGCGGCCACTCTCTCTCAGCCTCAGTTTTCCATCTGTAAAATTGAAATAATAATGGTCTGCTACATATGGTTCTTGTGAGGGGTGAACCAAATAATGGCTGTAAAGCCGTTTGAACAAGTGCCATGTAAATAATAATAAAATAAAATAACACCACCAAACTGTTATTGATTATAGATAAAACCTATAGATGAGGAAGCAGACTTCTTGTTTCAAGTTTTCATGTTTCAAGTTGAAATAAACAGAGTCACCTAAGAGATCCCAAATGTGTGGTCTCCAGACTTTATCATCAACGGCCATTGGATTCACTTCTGTGAGCTAGATATGGAAACTATTGAGGTACAGGGGGCGCATCTCCAGATGTCTCCTCATCTCTACTCAGTGATGGATGTGGCCACCAGGAAAAGTAAGTGTCAGCACTTGCTGCCTCTAGTGTCATGGCTGCCACCAACTCTGCTGCTCTTGTCTTGACCATGTGACAAGCCATGATGCGTGTTATAATGAGGAGTCAAAAGTTCTCCTGAGAACCTCAAAAGAGTCTTAGTTTTATGTTTTAGAAAAAGTTTCTAACTCTCATGATTTCAGAAAAAAATACTTGAAAATATAAAGTGTATTTATAATACATTTTTAAAATATAAAAATATTTTAAAGGCTCAGAAACCAGAAGCCCAATAAAATGAACCCTTAAATAACCCATGGTTTTGAATCCATTCTTCGTTTGTGGGGGAGATGGGCAGGTTTGGAGGGGCTGGCTCATAATGTCTTAGTGCTCGAGGGTTGCTCCTGGCATACACTTCTCTGTGAAAGCTTTGAAAACTGCAGCTTGTGGTGGCATGGCTAGAGCTCATCTGTGACCTGTAATGTCTATCGAGCTGAGAGCATCCGTGCTGCCAGAGAGCATATAATGAAAATAATCGAACCTATTCCACCCAAATAAATAAGACTGAAAATAAATCTCTCATTGTGTTGTCTTTATAAATATCCTTTAAATTGAGTCTGAAGGACAAGATGTGTTGTGGCCACTTGAAGAATATTGCTGATGGTATTGGAGGAACCTTTTAAAATACATTTCACATCCAGGTTGTCATTGAAAATATACTTACCTTCCCTCCCCTCTACCCCTCCCCCACTTGCTCATAACTACATCTCCTTGGCATTTTTAAAGTGACAGTTGGTAGATTGAAGATGGAGATATTTCTTCCACATAATACTTCTGAATACTGTGCAGTTTGTTCTTGATTGACCCAGAATATCCAGAGAAGGTATTCTCTTTGGAAAAAGAAATACAGTAGCATATTGGAAGCCATTTTTTTCTCTGTAATCTACCCAGGTTTCTGATTTAGGAGGCAGACGGGGGAAACCTAGTGGGAATTGACCTGCAGAGAACATGACAGCCAGCCAGCTCAATCTATATGTTCTCTCTTTGAGCATGGCAGGTTTTTTTCCCCCTTCAAATATGCTTATTAGATGTTCTGCTTGATAGCAGTCCTTTTATACAAAGGAGTTAAACATAGATATAAGAGATAATAGAACTATAAATTGCAAGACCGGTTCTTATGAAATCAGTAAATTCATTTAACAGTTCTCTGCTTGTTAATTTCATGTTGCTATGGCATTTCAAAATGGAGGACTGTAGGTCATTCTGCAAAAACAGAGGGCTTGCACAAAATGTGAGGATCCTTGTGGAAGACAGATAATACATTACGCACAACCTTCAGCTGAATGATAAATTGCCTCTTTATCTAGCGTTGTCCAGGGAGATCCACTGCAGAGAATTGAAAGAGATGTTTCACACTAGCTAACATTTTTTGGAATTAGACCAAAAATCACACATTTCGGACATGAAATCTGTTTAAGTATGCATTGTCTTAGTGGCATCTCTCTTCTCTGTCTCTGGAGATAGAAAAACAATTGCTACAGTCTTCAAACTAACTTTTTGATTGTGCTTTCATGTTTGTCTTGCTTAATCACTTATTTTTGATGACTTGAGAGTGAAGCTTTTCTTTACCGTTCTTAAGGATTGGGTATTTCTTGCACAATTAAGTTTCAACTAATTCACATTTGCACATACTGTTGTAAAGCTCTGTGTGTTTTACATTGTCAGCTTCAACGAGTTACATTTTCTGAAGTCAGAATAGAGATTAAAGGGACATTGAGAAAGTTTCCTTTAACTTGTCCATAAAGCACAGTGCAAAATATCATGTTTGTGGTAGAGATGATGAACAGAAAAATCTCTAGCAGTGTTGAAATTTGGCCAAATTATTCCAAGTAGCTATTATTTAAACAAGTGCATTTGGCTTGGTGACGGATATTTCCCATAGTCTGATGATAACTTCTGCTTTAAAACAAACAACACCATTTGTGCAAAACTCCAAATATTGACTCTCCATATTTTCTGTTGCACTTAACCTCTGTATTGTTGATTTGGGCTGACTCATCTTCAGCCATAAATATTGCAGGGTGCCCAAACAGATCTTAACTTTGTCCAATTACAAGAAAATGCAAAGTCTGACAAATGTTGTTAACATGCAGAAAGATAGGTTCGTTGGAGTGGTGTACAAAAACCAAATTATACTGCTCATTTTGTCTCTGGATTATTTCTAGTCTAGATTTCTTCTCTTTCCATATCCAGGTCTGGGTTGCACTCACTGATTTATTATGCTGTATATGAAGAATAACTTTCACAATTCCCCTGACTTTGTCTTTCTTTGCAAACCTCTCCATTTTCATCCTGTTTTCTGAAAGGCCTGTGAATCTTTCCAGTGATTTTGTGCTCAACTTTGTTCCAGGACTGATTTCTGTGGCTTTTGAACAAACATTATGCAACTGGTTCTCTTTGGAAAGGTTTGAAGTTCATTTGAGGGCAACATAAAATTCCCGAGCCCAAGCTGATTAAACCTGAAATATTGGTAATTGCCAATGGAGCCAAAGAAAACTGCTATTAGGGACAATTCTGCCCTGTTCAGAAGGATGGACTAAATGATGTAAGCAGAGCATTCCCTTCTCTAGCTTGCAGTGATTCTAGCTATAGTCTTGGGGAGAAATTTTTTAAAGTGCTTAGATGACTGACTGACTTTATGTATTTGTTTATTTACATTTCTTAGCCACCCCCTCATGCCCATGGCATCTTGGGGCGGCTTACAATACAAAAAATCACAATAATTTAAAACAGCAATAAAACACACAAAAAATCAAAACATCTTAAATCCTCCAAAAACACCCCCCCCCCCAAGATTTTTATCCCAACCCACCCTCCCCTCCTCCGAAGGCCTTGGAGAACAGCCAGGTTTTGCAGGCCCAGCGGAAGGCCAGCAGACTTGAGGCCAGACGGGCTTCCTCCGAGAGGGAGTTCCATAATCGCGGCACGGCCACCAAGAACGCCCTCTCCATTGTGGCCCCCCGCATTACATGGGGGACCTCCCAAGAAGGCGCCCCTGGCAGACCGAAGGGGTCGCTCTAGGGCACAGAGGGTGAGGCAGTCCCTGAGGTATGAAGGGCCAAGACCGTGTAGGCTTTATAGGCCAAGACCAACACCTTGAATCTGGCTCGGTACGCTATAGGCAGCCAGTGCAGAGTGCGGAGCACGGAAGTAATATGCTCCCGTCGGCTCATCCCCCTAAGGAGACGAGCCGCCGCGTTCTGCACCAGCTGCAGCCTCTGAACCAGCATCAGGGGAAGCCCCACATACAGCGCGTTGCAGTAGTCCAGCCTCGAGGAGATGAAGGCATGGATGAGGGTGGCCAGGTCGGGTCTGGAAATATACAGATGCAGCCTCCGCACCAGATGCAGCTGGTGGAAGGCACCTTAGCCACCATCTCCACCTGCCGATCCAGGCAGAGATCCGAGTCCAACAGTACTCTCAGACTCCAAACCTACTGGACTACGGGAGGGCGAACACCCTCTACCAGGGGAGCCAACACCTCCTTCGCCCTGCCCAGCGCCATCACCTCCGTCTTATCAGGATTTAACTTCAGTCTGCTCTGCTGCAACTAATCCGCCATGGCCTCTAATCACTGGGACAGCACTGAGATGGCAGTACCTGGGTCGGTTGAAAAGGAGAGGTAAAGCTGGGTATCATCAACATATTGGTGGCAACGCACACCAAACCAACATTAGCCTAAGTCCAGTTTTCAAAAAAGACTCTGTCACTTAGGATCCTGAGCTCCAATGAAAGTGAAGAGGACTCTGACCCCTCAGCACTTACACCGCTTTTGAAAATGGGACCAGTTTGAAATTGTTGCCCTTGAACTTTTATACATGTTCTTTTCGGACTCCAACATGGTAGCTTTAGGGTGTGATCCTGACTCCATTGAGATTAGATAAACTCATATTGTTACCGGGGGTAGGGGAAGGGATTCCACTCACACGCACACGGCCCTGGGGTATCGAGGTCAGCGCAGGAGCGACCGGTGGTAGGATGCCCGTCAGGATAGTGTGTGGGCTCTCACCTCTAATTAAAGAGAACGAGCCCCTATCATCATCAGGCGCTGCTGACCAAGAACCCAAGGCTGCCCCACACTCTTGCACTGCACTCAGCACAACACAAAGGGGCCACGGAGTGAGGGGTTTCACCCCAGGGGGTGCGGGGTCCCAGGAAGGGGGAAGGGAGGATGGACACGGGACACTCACCGCTGAAGACAAGGACACCACACAAGGTTCTGGAAGGGTTCTCTCTCGGTTACTCACGCTTCACGCACTCAGGTAATCACAAGGGTCGTTAGGAAGGTACACACGCTCGGGCACTAGTAGGGGTCACAAGCACTCAAACTCCTGTCACGCTTGCTCTCGCTCACGCTCCAGTCAAGGGCCGGTTTCTGCAATCACCAGCGCCGTTTCCCAGGCGGCGCTGGCTCTTATTCCCCAAGCCCCGCCCCCGTGCGAGCTCGCAGCCGCTCTGAGCGACGCCGCGGGGGCGGGGGCATCCCTACAGAGTGATTTCCTGTTGGGGGCGTGGCTGTACGCCGCACCTGTGGTTCTGGTGGCGGCGTTGTCTGTGGGGGCGTTCCCTGCGGGGCCAGGGCAGGCCCCGCCTGGCTGGTCTCTGTTGGGGGCGTGGCTACAGACCCAGGCCCTGCCTCTCTTGCTTGTGGGAGCGTCGGGGGGAAGCCTTCTTGCCGGCGTCCCGCTGGCGGCGTGTGCCCGGTGCGCGGCTCTCCCATAGCCGCTTGTGACCCTGTTGGGGGGGCTCCTTGTTCTGGTAAGCTGCGGGGCTGTTCCGGGATTCGTGGGGGTGCTTTGGGGGTCCCGGGTTGGGCCCGGGTGCCGCTGACTCATATAGAATTCAATGGAGACGGGACTGTGCTCTTTAATTCTATCTGAACTTCCCAGTTTTCTGTAGATAGAAACAGGATATGCTTCAAGCATTTCATAATGAAAATTGTCACCATAAGTATGAAGTGTTTCTTTAATGATGAAAAAAAATGTGACTAACCTAGTTGATTCTGGAGCTTTTACATTTCCTCCCCCCCCCCCTTCAGAATATGCAGATTCTTTGTACAATGTGCTTTAGGGTCAGAAGATAATGACACCAAGCATTCAGACTTTAAACTATTTCCCTCACTTTGCTTTGCAATGCGATTGTTGAAATCAAATCATCTGAACAGGGAGAAGTCTCTCAAGGGTAGCGCTTTATTTTGCTGGATTGTTCATTTTGTTGAATCAGGTACCAAGAAACAGCATCAGTGTAATGGATGCAGTGCCTCTAATTTATTGGTGTTCATTTTTGTATGTATTATTTTGTGACTTTGCAGAAAAAAGGTGAAAAGTTTTAGCCTGTCCAGTTTAAGCATTTACAGGGATAGACTTTTTAAAACGGGGGGGGGGGGGCGGGGAATGTAAATAGTTCTGGTCTACATAATCTGCAAAGTTACAAGTGCCTTTTTTTTTGTTTTTTGTTTTAAAACAAAAAAAAATCTCTCCATGGAGTTGAAGATTTGACCCAACAGGATAGCATTTTCTTTCATCCTGCACGTCACCATGCAGTGCAACATTCCACAAATATTTGGAAAACATGACAAATTTCACTACTGTGAGCAATCTCTCCTTGACAGAACAAAATTGGCCTTTTATGCATTGAACTTCTCTGCCTGTAAATCCTATAGCTGACTGCAGTGTTCCAAATGAATCCACTTGCATTATTTTAGTTCCAACAAAATGTTTGAAGTTTATTAAATTTTGGTTGGATTTCTAGAAAACTTGTAAACAGCTTTTTTGGTTAAATGTTTTGGGTTTGTTTGGGTGTTTTTCTAGCTTTTAGTAGAAGATATTATTAAAAAATAATAATAAAAGTGAGTAGCCTGGAAAAATTTGCACATAGTGTTATTTTCCAAATATTTTATGGGGGAATTTAAACCAGTAGCCATAAAAAAAATCCTCCTCTCTACAAACCTAAATCCCTGCCCTACCAGAACAAAATAGCTTTATGCTGAATTCTGTCATAGGATTTACTGTAAGGACTGCTGCAGAATCAGTCTCGGACTGGGCATAAGATAGCCCTGCAGTAGAACTCTTTGGCTTCCAAATTTCTGCACTTCATATGCAAGTGCTAGTTAATGTTATTGCTGTACACCTGTTGGCCAAGCTCCTTTCAGATCTATGTTTTAAATGCTCAAACCCTTACACAGAGCTGGTAGTACAGAGACCCTTTCGAGTCTGTAGGGTAAATGCAGTCCATGTGAAGAGCAGCTCATAAGGGGCTGTTCTGCAGTGCCCAACATCATCCCCTATTAGTCCTACTACATTTGGAAGCTGTTCTCCATATCGTTTGCAGGTGCTTGGTCTATTCAATACTGTTTGCATGGGCATACCTCCCAACGTTTCCAGCAGCCAAAGAGGGACAAGCCTCACCCCTCAGTTGGTAAGCTCTTCCCCTCAGCAAATAAGCTCCACCCTGTTACACACTTCCATGCACTTACACGCAGACCTCCTCCAAGTGCATAAAGAGGGACAGAAGCTTTTCTGCTTCTCATTCCATCATCTCCCAATTGTCCCCTCATGTGCTTTTCCTGGGATGCAACTAGGAAAGAGCTGCCTGAGGCTTGAATTCCAGTCTTTTTGTTCCTCTTCCCTGAAAGAAGGACATGGACCCCTGAAAGGAACAGTGGGATTCTGCTCCCAAAGAGTGACCATCCCTCCTAAGTAGGGACTGCTAGGAGGTTTGCATGGGAGCCAGACATTGCTTTTTCATAGTCCTGCTCAGTGGATGTCTGTTTGCTGCACTGGCAATATCTCACATCAGGCTGAATATATAGGCTTATGTGTACAGTATAATATCACTTTTCTTTCATTGGACGCCCTAGTCTTGCATGTGTATATCTCTGCTACCCCCATAGGGAACTGTGTGTTTTGCACATTCCGCTGTCAGGAGTTGCATAGCTCATGCTTTGGAGGGATGTGGCATACGTGTTCTTCACCCCAAGATTTGTGGTAGTGGTGGGGATAGCAGATCCTCTCCTCAGAGGAACCAGCTCCTCTCCTGTTGCTTTTTGTGGGGAGGAAGGACTGCACTGACCCTACCGCTTGGCGTGTCAGTGGTGGAATGGGGTCCACACAGAGATAGTGGCCTGGTGGCATCCCCTCCTGAAGCCCCACTGGGACCTGGCAGCCCTGCCACTGTTCTGTTGAGCCACAGTCTCCACAGAGTTCCTTACCACACCCCGAGCATCAGGGGAAGGTGTTTCTGGGGAAGAAGGTGGGGCCAAAGGAGCATCACACCTCCCACTTTTAGCAGTCACATGTCATCCCTGAGGAGTCATTCTTTTGGGCTCCATCCAGAGGTCCTGGTCTTGTCACAGGTTGGGTGTAGGGTATCAGTTCCTTGTCCTTCTCTGTGCCCAGTCCACAGAGTATGAGAGTCTGTTATAGCCCCTGGCTGTTGTCCAGGGGTGACGAATTAAAAATTAGAACAAGCTCCGAGGTCCACCTAGAAATTGAGAGTGGGGGTGCTTAAAGGGTGTGCTCAGAGAGAGGAAGGTCCAGATCATGAATCTGTGCCATGAATCCATCCCCTGTCCTTGAGTTGCATTCCCTCATTGCTGCTCCCTTTCCCTGAACTCAGTCTTTCAGAGTCTGAGGATAGAGACCAGATCCTAGGGCTACATTCAGGAATTGGAAAGTAGCCAAATAAAAGACAGCCGCCAGCCAGATTTGGCCCACAGACCAGAGGTTTCCCATCCTGGCTGTCAAGGTTTTGGGCTAAAAGTGCTTCATCCTTTGAACACCAGCTTGTTCCATGATGCTACGATGACCTTCATGCATGTGGGTGGACTGGGGGAATAATTGTGCTCTTCACTCTGGGTAAACTTAAGTCCTCCTGCATTTGCACGTGCCTTGCTGCTGCTCTTCAGGTAAGAAGATAATGATCACATCATTAAGACTACTAAAACTAGCATTACTTGTTAGGTCAACATATTGATCTTGACATTACGCTGCAAGGTTTCTTTTTTTTCCCCTTTCCCTTTAGGACAGAGGCTTTCTGTCCTACCTCTTGCTCTTGGAGAGGGGTAACAGAGTGAGAAACAGTCGATCTAAATGCATTTCCGCAGTGCTTATTTTATATCTAACATCTATTAAAAACCACACCCTGTTCCTTAAAACATGCCCTACTACCAGGTAGTCAACAAGGTGCCTGCTAAAGATGAGCTCAGCAGCAAGGACACCAGCCTTGTTGCTGTTGTTTGGCTTAATCCATGGCAGCAGGGTTTAAGTCAATAGAAATCCCTACAGAGTCTCTAGGATCATGGGTGGATAATTAGGCTATTCTAAATCAAGACTCTTTCTAACGTTCCATGTGCAGGTAGCTATTACCTTGTGTGTGTAAGTAACAGCTTACAGGTGGGATTTTCAAAGCTGCTTTCAGGGATTTGGGTGCCCAGTACTCATTAAAATTAATACCCACGAGACAACTTTGGGAAGGAAAGAAAAAAGGTTACCCTCCGTGTGCATTAACGTTTAAAACCTTCACCCTTTAAGAGCCAGTGGCTCAATATTGCAAGCTGAATGCACTGGTCTAATCTAGCCGAGCACTCAAGCGTGTGCTTAATTTGGAGTATAAATGGGACACCCATGGATATCAGGAGTTCTGCTCATGTGCTTAAAGTTAAGCAGGTGATTTGCCGGACTACAGCTTGAATGTTTAGCACATACAAGGATCAAGTCCTACATTAGTTGTCTTTTATTGCTCCTTTAGCTTTAGGGGAACAATGCCAGTTTACACCAAGTCTGAAGGAGGACGCCAAAAGCTTGCATGCTCTCAGCAGCAGAAGTTGATCCAATAAAAGATTTCATCTCAGCTATTTTGCCTCCATCTCTTACATTGGGGACAAATATGGCAACCACCTTCTTTCTCTGTAATTTACACCAGGTAACACAGGAACAGCCGTGTTTTTTGTCTTTTTTAAAAAAATGATGTTTATTTTTAATTTATTTTATAAAAAACTTAATCCCCCCTCCTGACACAGCAGCTCGGAGCGACTTACAACAACAAATAACATTTTAAAAAAAAAAACAACTCTTAGCAAGGAGGATTTTTAAAAAAACTCCCCCCACCCTAACCCACTCCTCCCACCCTTCACCCATCTCCCCGCCAAACACCTGGCGGAACAGCCAGGTCTTACAGCTATGTCAAAAAGAGGAAAGATCCAGGGCCAATCAGGCCTCCACCGGGAGGGAGTTTCAATGCCTCGGTGTAGCCACTGAGAACGTCCTCTCAATCATGACCCACTGGAAGATTCGCGGGACCTCGAGAAGGGCATCCTCAGATGACAGCAGGGGCCAATCCAAAACCCCAGGGTGTGAGACAGTCCCGCAGATATGTAGGGCCTAGGCTGTTTAGGGCTTTATAAGCAAACACCAACACCCTGAATCGGGCCTGGAAGACTATGGGCAGCCAGTGCAGAGATCGGAGAACCAGTGTGATATGCTCCCGGCGACCCAGTCCTGCTAGGAGACGGGCCGCCGCATTCTGCACCATCTGCAGTCTCCGAACCGTCACTATGGGTTAGCCCCACATAGAGCATGTTACAATAGTCCAGTCTAGAGGTGATGAAAGCATGGATGATAGTGGCCAGGTTAAAGTCTGAAACAAACGGCCAAAATCGTCGTACCAGATGTAATTGGTGAAAGGTACTCCTTGCCACAGCCTCCACCTGAGCATCCAGGCGGAGCTGTGAAACAAGGAGCTTTCCCAGACTCCGCACCTCGGAAACCAGCAGAGGGCAGACCCCATCAGTGATAGGGGCTGTCCTCTCCACCACCTTGCCCCCCAGCATCACCTCCGTCTTGTAGGATTCAACCTCAATCGGTTAGCCCTCATCCAGTCCCCCACAGCCGCCAGGCACCAAGTAAGCACCGACACTGCCGGGCCTGGGTCAGATGAAAAAAAAGGGTAAAGCTGGGTGTCATCTGCATACTGATGACACTGCACACCAAACCCCCTGCCTACCTCGCCGAGCAGCTGCATGTACATGTTGAACAAGAGAGGGGGCAAAACAGAAGCCTGCGGGACTCCACACGAGAGGTCTCGGTATGATGAAAAATAATCCCCAAGCACCACTCGCTGAGTTGTTCCCGCCAGGAAAGAGCGGAACCATTCAAGAATCTTCCCGCCCACCCCTGCGTGGTCCCGCAGGCACGTCACCAACATCTCGTGGTCAACAGTATCAAATGCAGTCGACAGATCTAATAGAATCAACAGGATCCAATAACCCTGATTCAATTCCCGGCGAAGGTTGTCAACCAGTGCCACAAGTGCAGTCTCCGTGCCATAACCCAGGCAGAACCCAGACTGTGAAGGGTCAAGAAAACCGACACAGTCCAGATGCTCCTGTAGCTGCTGAGCCACTACCCCTTCAATAACCTTCAATAACCTTCCTCAAATAATTGAAAAACTCCTGTAAACCTTTGTGAGGAATATTAATAACATGGACTAAATGCCATACTTTAAAAGAACATTTCATAGTTTCCTTGAAGAGTCTAAATTTCTTTATTTTCCACTTTTCTCTATCCATTTCCTTTTTTATCATAAACATGTGCCTTAAAAAAAAAAAAGGTAGTAATGAATGTACCAAAAAAAAGGTAGTAATGAATGTACCAAAAAAAAGGTAGTAATGAACTGTACTGATGCTTTGCTAATCATTTTGTGTCAGTTTATTTAATAATTTAACAATATGCCCTTGTTGGAAGTATATTTAGAAAAAGGTTTAAACTTTGGTTCCAACTAATCCAGTGAAGTTTGCCATTGTATAAGGTTAGTTCACGCCAATAAACAAAACCTCTTGTCAGTGACATGTACAATATTGTATACCTTTTGGACTTACTCCAGGAAGTATTCCGAAGATTCTCTCTAATTAGAGTCTGGAGAGTTTAAGGAGCTGTTTTTGAATTTTCTGACACTCAAGACAGATGTGTTTTTGATCCTTATGGTCTCCCTTGAGGCCTAATGTGTAGATTGAGAGAGTCTGCAAATCCTGTATAAAAGAAGAGAGCAGTAGCAAAATGTGGATGTAATTTTTTGCATGCGTGGAAGGGAAAACTCATTTCCCCCGCATGAGTTTTGGCGATTTGGCTATTAAGTACAGATGAGTTAAAACATTTCAGAGTTATTCATGTTTGCCTGCATGTGGGGGTGGGAAATGAAACCATCTGTTCTGTAAAATGGGTGTAACAACCCACTACATTTTATAGTGCAGTGTGTTTGTCAGATAGCATGGTAGTGTTTAACCTTTCTAAAAGCCAGTGGGTAGATGCACTAGAAATCTACAGAGGGTTTTGGTAAATATCATACAGGTTTCTGAGTAAATTCTTTGCAAACCCCTGGAAAATTTTAGATCAATTTGTAGATTTTCTTTCCTCCTTTTCTTTTCTAGTTGTTTCTACTGGGGAAACTGGGCTTTAGGGATTGTTGTAATTATTTTATATTATATATTATTTTACTTATTCTATGTGTTTTCATTTTTCATCTATTTTCTATGTTGTTACTTCATCTGGGTCCTTAGAATAGGGTGGGATATAAATCCAAATAATAAATAAAATAAAGTATTTTCAGCCTGTTTACATTAATTAATATCTTCTCAGTCACTTGGAGGGGATTCTGATTTGTATTAAAAATAGGTCTCTTATTTTCTCAGTGTCCAAGCCTCAAGGCTTGGAGTTACCTCTATTCTGTATACAGGAAGGGAAAATTGTCTCTGAATTGATGGAGCAGAGAATAGGACCTTCATGGGGTGTTGAGGCTCTTTATATGAGGTTTTAGTCCAAGTCTGACCTGTTTCTGCCTAGGTGGGTCTTAGAATATAGTATATTGTTTCACTTGGAACCTTCCTCTAAATGACAGAACTCCCTGTAACAAGCGGTCAAAGTCCCTGGGTCCTCCAGCTACTAGCTTCTTTGGTTTGAGCAAATAAAAATTCTGTCGGAACATTTGAGAAGGATGAACCCATAAATAATGGCCGTGCATATATCTGTCCCCCAAGAGCAGTGTTTATGGGGTAATTGCTCGGCGAGTGACGCAGTCTAGTGTGATTTGAAAAGATAGTCATTTAAACCTACAAAAAGTAAACAGGCTATCGAGTCAGAGGGCTGCCTGGCAGGAGGGGCGAGGTATAAATAAATAAATAGGATATTTCCTGATTGCTAATAATTTTGGTGGTTTTAACAAGGCATTTTGCCTTTCCACAGAGCACTTTATAAGGAAAAATGTAAGGCCTTACTCGAGTTGTCAGTAATCCTTATGTAAAATATGGAGACCATTTATATGACATTACAAAGTGAGCCTTTATGGAGATTAAAAGGCATAAATTAGTAAAGTCAATAATGTAAAATATTTATTTTCCATTTGCTATTTACTCACTGGCATTAATGCATTGAGAATACCCTCTGGGCCTTGTGTTGAGAGAACAGGAAACAAAACCTTTTTAAAAATTATTTTATTTGTGTGTGTGTGTGTGTGTGTGCGAGCGAGAGAGCGAGAGAGAGAGAGAGAGAGTAATATTTTGGCTAATCAGTACTGATGTTTTTCTAAACAGATCTCCCAAGACCTTGCCAAATAATGTGAGGGGAAAGCAATAATACAATTAATTGGTGACGGGTGCTCTGTAGAAATCAGCTGAATAGACAAATAACTAAAATCCTTTTGTGTATCTGGATACTTGTGTATCTGGATACTTTTTTTAACTTGCTTATGAGTGGGGTCAGTCTGTGCATGTGCAGTTTAATTAACTACTTTCTGGGTCAAATTTCCGAGAGTAGTCAGCACTTTACGGGTGAGTCTGGCTTTCAGTGGAGCAGTGTACTCCGGTGACAAGGACATTGGACATGTACTAAGGAACCCTGACTTTAGTTCCTGTCCCTGACGTGTGACCTTGAGAGAGGTCACTAACCCCCCTCTCCCCTGCAAGCTTGCATGATGCAAATACCAAGGGATTATTATTCATAAAAATCATTTATATAGTACCTTCAATGCTCAACATGCTTTAAAGTCCTTATCTAGTTCAATCCTGTGCAGTAGGTAATTGTTCTTCCATTTTACAGATAGGGAACTGAGACCGAGAGTGTGACTTGCTTGGGGTGAATCACCTAGTGAATTCATCACTAAGATAGGATTTGAACTCTGACTAAAGTCCAACAGCATATCCTCTAAGCTATGCTGGCTCTCATACAAGGATACTAATCTTGTTTCAGAGTGTTCACGCAGAACAGGGTTGCTGCATTTGCTACCCTTGGTTTGGGACTTATCCCCAACCAAAGTGAGTACCCCAGGGTAATGAGAATGCTATTTAGCATCCTAGGGTGAAAGGGATTTACCCCAACGTCAGTGCTGTATGAAAATCCCTCTATGCCCTTTTCTTCTCCCACACTGTGGGCCCATCTACATGACATGGTAGATTGTGGGAGTGTGGGTTCTTCTTTTTTCTTTTTTATCATGTTCACCCTAAGCTAATACATCTTAAAGTGGGTGTGTTGACAAGCTGACATGGTTCTTCTTCGAGGATCTCCGCGATTCTCACTCTTGGGATTTACTTCCTGCTCCGCAGGTACCGGAAAACCTCTCGTCAGCAGTATCCAGGCAGATTACGCCTGGAAAAGACTAGAAAAGGTGAGGGCTCCGCCCCCTCACTCCCCCTCCCATCCCGAGAAAAGCGCGGGCCCGCATCACGAGGGATGGAAGTATATAGAGGGGGAGGAGCCCCCACCGCCTCAGTTCCTTCCAACCGCGTGGCGTTGGAAGACTTCTCGGCGTTTTTCAACGTACTTTGCAGTAAAAACGAAGATTAGAAATATCAAAAAGAAAGAAGAAGAGAAAGGAGTGTTGCCCTCCCGTGGGACGTTCCCCGGGCCGTTGCGTCCTTCGGGGCGAACGGAATGCCCAAGCAGCCGGGGTTTAAACGCTGCGGCTCTTGCCCGGCTACCTTATCAGTGAGTGACCAACACGATCGCTGTCTCACCTGCCTGGGTGAGGGTCACAACACTCGAACCTGTAGAGCCTGTTCGGTTCTCTCAGGCAGGGCTAAGAGGGCTAGAGCGCTAAGGCTCCAGGACATCCTCACAAGAAGGGCCTTAGAGGGCGGTGAAGAGGGGCCCCTGAGGCTCCCCGCCCGGCACTCCAGGACCATGGAAAATCCGGCTCCAGCGGCACCGGCGGTACCGTCCAGGCAACGGACGAGTCCGCACATGGGTACCAGCGGCACCGGCGAACTCGGGACCGAGGGACCCTTTGAGGTGCAAGCTACCGGTTCCGGCCGTACCGCGGAAGGTAGTGTTCCGCATGCGTCCAGCCCAAGACGCTTATCTACTAGCGGTACCGAGCCTTCTGGTGCGCGAGGCGTCGCGCACTCGTCGGAGAGGGGCTCTAAGAGCGTGGAGAGAAAGAAAAAGAAGAAGAAGGGCTCAACGCGAGAGCCGGTACCGCCGGTACCGCCGGTGCCGACAGTTCAACAATCCCCACGACCGTCGGGCTCGACGAGGGGGACGGCACCACCGACACCGTTATCCCGCTCGGTACCGCCTTTGCTGTTGTCGGTACCGATGGTGCGCAGGGAGTCGCGCTCCAGGTCACCACGGTTCCACTCCCGCTCCCGCTCTCCTCGATACCGGACGGGACGGACGCCCCTCCGGTACCACCTGGAACGACGATCGCGTTCCCCATGCTCCTGTTGCTCCCCACGTCACGGACACCGGGACTATGATTATGGTAGGGACTACAGATACAGGTCGCGTAGCCCTCCATACGCTCATGACTTCGGATACCCGTCGCTTTCACGGGACACCTCCTACGTGCCTCCGGTCCCGCCTAGAGCCGCGCCATCAGCGACTGTATCACGCCCTCCTCCGTCGGAGACAGGATCGGTGCAAGCAGACATCGGTACCGTTGAACCAGAAGAGCTCGTTTCCGGGACCGGAACGAGGTTAGAGCCATCAGGGGCTACACAACTTCTCACCTCCCTATTGGGGACCCATAGGGAGGACACGGTACCGACGGTACCACGGATGGCTTCCCCGGGGGCGTCGGCATCACGGTCTTCCTCTTCGTCTTCTCCTTCAATGGAGGAGGACGAGACCATTTCCCCACCACCGCCAGATGCTATCTCGGATGCCAACATCTCGCTGGCCACAGAGGATGCCAAGGCTTTTCAGGCGATGTTGAGGAGGATGGCTGCATCTCTCCCAAAGCTGCCCACGAGGGTCATTAAAAAAGCTCAGACTGGACCTATCTTTGGCATATTGGGCTCTGGGGAATCCGGACACGTGACCTTACCCTTGCTGGACCAGCTGTTAGAACCAGCTACAGCCTTGTGGGCTAAGCCTGCCTCTGTTCCTCCAACTAATAAGTTGGCAGACTCTTTGTATGGGGTACCCAAAGAAGGGGCTCAAATCTTTCATAGTCACCCCCCTCCGAACTCCTTGGTGATAGCGGCTGCCTCGGTTAGATCTCGAGCGGGAGGGATCCAGACTTCCCCTGCAGATAGGGAGGGGAGGAGATTGGATGTGCTGGGTAGGAAGGTTTTTTCCTCGGACTCCCTGTCCTTCCGTATTGCTAATTATGCTTCCGCCATGTGCGGTTACCAACATTGGCTGTGGTCTAAAATTAGCATGACATCGGACCCAAACCAGTTGGCAGCATTACAGAAAGAGGGCATGCAGATGGCCCAGTTCCAATTAACCGCAAACATGCACGTGGCGGATGCCAACGCCAGAGGGATGGCATCTGCTATAGCTCTACGCAGGCATGCGTGGCTTCGGTC
Organism: Sphenodon punctatus; assembly: GCA_003113815.1. Lineage (NCBI taxonomy): Eukaryota > Metazoa > Chordata > Lepidosauria > Sphenodontia > Sphenodontidae > Sphenodon > Sphenodon punctatus. Next base: position 6,828,272 of record QEPC01007512.1, on the reverse strand, counting down.
CACAGCTCTCACCCCTGAGAATAAAACTAGAATAGAGGACTTGCCGTTTGATTGTGAGGGCCTGTTCTCGGCTTCTACTGATGACACTCTTAAGAAAATTAAAGAGATGAATCAAACGGCAAGATCCACAGGGGTAGTCAGGGCGATACGCAAAAAGCCTTTTACGCAGGGCTATTCTTTTTCGTCTAGAAGAACTCCTTACCAAAATTATAATTTCCAAGCTGGGAAAAGATTCCAGCAACACAATCAGACACATTACCAGCAACAAGGTGTTCAACAACGTAAATCGTTTGGCAGGCAGCGGGGCAGGGGTAAACCCTCTCCTAGCTCGTCTTCTGGACAGCAGGCGAAATCACGTTTTTGATTGTTATCTGATCAAGGGAGATAATGAGGATGACCCCTCATTCCAGGACCGCCTATTGCCCTACCTACATGTATGGGAAACCATTTCTTCTGACCAATGGGTCAGGGAGATAGTACAGCTGGGGTATGCCATACAGTTCCATACCACCCCTCCCCTCTCACCTTGCCCCCCTGGGGCTCCCCCCCCCTCTACTCAAATACTAGTTGAAATTCAAAAACTCCTCGACAAGGGGGCTGTCGAATCCATTCCTCGAGATGAACATAGTTCTGGATTCTACTCTAGATTCTTTGTGGTCCCTAAAAAGGACAAGGGCTCTAGACCCATTCTGGACCTGAGATGTCTCAACAGATTCGTTAAGAAGTTTAGATTTCGTATGACTTCCCTACCTGTCATTTTCATGGGCTTACAGCAAGGCGACTGGTTGGCCTCTCTTGATCTCAAAGACGCCTATTTTCATATTTCAATACGCCCTTCTCACCGTAAGTTCTTGCGATTCGTTGCAGGGGACCTTCGCTTCCAGTACCGTGTCCTTCCCTTCGGACTGTCTACAGCACCACGCGTGTTCACAAAATGTGTAGCTGTCGTAGCAGCCTATCTAAGAAGGCAAGGCGTGCGAATCTTTCCGTACCTGGACGACTGGCTGTTGGCGGCGAGGTCACCACAAGAACTTACCAAACACGTGGAGTTCACCATGTCACTCCTCAGGAACCTGGGGTTTGTTCTGAACTTGGCAAAATCCCACATACAGCCGACGCAACGACTACCCTTTATAGGGGCAGTCTTGGACACCAGACACGCGAAAGCGTATCTTCCAGAGGAGAGGCTTATCTCCATACGTCATGCCCTAGACGTTCTTCACTCGCATCCCACCAAACCAGTCCGGTTTTTCTTGCACCTGCAAGGGTTGATGGCCTCTACGACGATGGTCACCCCGTACGCTCGTCTGCACATGAGACCCCTGCAACAATGGCTAGCCAGCAACTACGTACCCACCATTCATCCACTCAACATGAAACTATGTATAGCAGAGGAACTTCTTCTGGACCTACAGTGGTGGGCAAATGCAGATCATGTGCTACAAGGGGTGCCCTTCGATGCTCCCACCTTCAGGGACATTATCACGACAGACGCATCCCTGACGGGATGGGGTGCGCACCTAGGGACTTTCTCAATACACGGTCTCTGGTCCCCAGAAGAGACGCATTTACACATAAACATGCTGGAGCTGAGGGCCATACGTTGGGCGTTGAAGGCTTTGCTTCCCCGCATCCACGGTCAAAACATCCAAATCGTGACGGACAATACCACAGCAATGTGGTATGTGAACAAACAAGGGGGAGCACATTCCACCCGCTTATCGAGGGAAGCGGAGACCATCTGGCACTGGTGTATCGGTCACGACATACACATTCACGCCATTCACTTGGCAGGCCAAGACAACCTGAGGGCGGACTACCTCAGTCGCAAATCGAGGGACCAGCACGAGTGGTCTCTGAAAGAAGAGATCTTGCAAGACATATTTCAGGAATGGGGGACTCCAGAGATAGATCTATTTGCATCACAGGAGAACGCAAAGTTACCAAAATTCTGCAGCCGAGCAGGTATGGCACCAGAATCGATATCGGACGCCTTTGCCATCTCTTGGCACGGGACATTCCTTTATGCCTTTCCCCCGTTTCCCCTCATCAACAGAGTGTTGTGCAAGGTCAGGACGGACAGGGCTCATATCATCCTGATCGCTCCCTTTTGGCCACGACAAACCTGGTTCCAAACCTTGCTGGGGATGGCGACTCAAATCAAGAAGCTTCCAATGATCTGCGATCTACTCTCCAGAGAACGGGGGGAAATTCTTCACCACGACCTACAGATGCTCCACCTCTCCGCTTGGTTGATTCTACCCCGATAGGCAATTTGCCACCGGAGGTTTCAGAGATACTTTTAAATGCAAGGAGACCTTCGACACGCAAATGTTATCAGTTAAAGTGGAGACGATTCTGTAGCTGGTGTACTTCACAGGCTATTCCCTTGCAAGCTTTGGACATGAATCATGTGTTTCTTTATCTACTGAGTCTACAAAAATTGCATTTGTCTTTGGCTTCCATAAAGGTTCATTTGGCAGCTCTGTCTTCCCGTTTGCAACCGCATGACAGTGGCACCCTGTTTTCTCATAAACTGATGAGGGCTTTTTGGAAAGGTCTAAAGAACACTTTTCCTCAACGATCTAGGCTCGCCCCCCAGTGGGACTTGAACCTTGTGTTATCCAAGTTGATGTTCCCTCCTTTCGAACCATTGGCTACGTGCAGCTTGGAAGACTTGTCAATTAAAACGGCGTTCTTGGTGGCGATTACATCGGCTAGGAGGGTGAGTGAACTCACGGCCCTTCGAGCTTCACCTCCTTATATCATGTTTCACAAGGAGAAAGTTGATCTACGTATTGACCCCTCATTTGTGCCTAAGGTTGTTTCTAGTTTCCACCTTAATCAGACTATCTCGTTGCCAGTTTTCTTCCCTAGGCCGCACACATCTGTTGAGGAGCAAAGGCTACACTCGTTAGATGTTAAAAGAGCTCTGGCTTTCTACATTGATAGAACCAAGTCAATCAGAGCGTGTGATTCCCTCTTTATCACGTATGGGGGCCAAAGAATTGGGGTCAAGCTTTCTGCACAGAGACTTTCCAAGTGGATTTTATTGTGTATACAGAGATGCTATGCTTTAGCAGACAAGATCCCTCCCGAAGGTCTGAGGGCTCATTCTACTAGAGCCACTGCTGCTTCTTTGGCTAACTTCCAAGGTATAAATCTACCAGATATCTGCAGGGCTGCCACGTGGGCGTCTGTCCACACGTTTACAAGACATTACTCTTTGGACCTGGCGGCCAGAGCAGATTCCCAAGTGGGGAGAGCAGTGTTGGATTCTTTTCTGAGTTACCATCCTCGACTCCCACCTCCTTGAGGTGAGTTATCTAGAACTGCTTATTACTCTCCCAAGAGTGAGAATCGCGGAGATCCTCGAAGAAGAAACGGAGGTTACTTACCAGTAACTCTGTTCTTCGAGAGAGCTCCGCGTATTCTCACATCCCGCCCACCTTCCCCTCAGTCGTGGATGGACATACCAGGTCTTCCAGGCTGGGTTGGAAGGAACTGAGGCGGTGAGGGCTCCTCCCCCTATTTATCCTTCCATCCCTCGTGATGTGGGCCCGCGCTTTTCTTGGGATGGGAGGGGGAGTGGAAGGGGCAGAGCCCTCACCATATTCTAGTCTTTTCCAGGCGTAATCTACCTGGATACTGCTGACGAGAGGTTTTCCGGTACCTGCGGAGCAGGAAGTAAATCCCAACAGTGAGAATACGCGGAGCTCTCTCGAAGAACAGAGTTACTGGTAAGTAACCTCCGTTTGCCTGGCCCAACAGGCATTTTAACACCATATTCGCTAAAGGGTAAAAATGAGCCCATGTGTAGTGCTCAAAACTACAATGGCTGGCAGTAGCTTAGGTCTCGTTGGAGCTGAACTGCAGAACTAGCAAGAGTTGATTATTGTAGACAAGGTATAATAAACAGATACATTTCAAACCACTGTGCACACCCAACATTTGTATGTCTAGTTCAACTCCAAACAAATGTGTGCTCACCAAATGCCTTCTGCCTGTTTGTTTATGGACCTGCATTTATTTATGAAGGAGAGGAATGAAATCCAGTCAGTTATTTTATGTTTAAGAACATGAATAACTAGCAGATGGTATGAAAAAAATACATTGCATGATTACATCCCTCCCAGCAGTCCTTACTTAGGAAGGACAGTCCCTCTTCGGGTGCTGAATCTGGCTGTCCCAGTTTCAGGGTTCAAAGCCCTCCTTCCAGGGGGGAAGAGAGAGACAAAAAGACTGACTTTTGAACTTTGGGTACCCTTTTCTTGGTTGTCTCCCAGGAAAAGTGCTTGGGAGGAGAGTGGGGAGATGATGGAATGACAAGTGGAACGAGAAGCAGAAGAGCTCCTGTCTTTCCTTATGTACTGGGAATGTTGAGTGACAGTGTGCATGTGTAAGTATGTGAGGAGGCAGAACTTGTCCCTCGGTGATGGCTCGAAATGTTGAGAGGCATGTGATTGCTCTGTGACCCAGCACTTCTATTTGTTTTTAATAAGCAACCGATACTAACATGAATGTAAACCAGGGGTGAGGAACCACCTCCGGCCCATGAGCATCTGGCTCCCAGAGATTCCCTTCAACCCATTAGGTACAGCCCATCACCTGCGCTCCATGAGCTACCAGTGACTTGACAGCTGCCAGACAACCATGGAGTGCTTCTGGGCAGGTGGGCATGTGCCCTCCTTCCCCTGCTCCATGTAGGACACCCCTGAACTCTGGCCCTGGGTATTAAAAGGCTATGGATCCTACTCAGTAGCATTTATGCAATTCTCAGTGAACCTGGAAATGGATACCTCAGGCTTGACTCCACCAAAGGAGAATCAGCTCCCCTCCTGTGTATTCATAGGTATGATACCTTGAAAAAGCAGTGTTGTGCCACATAGTTCTTCTCGTTTTGTTTAAGAGACTAGATATGTATGGTTTGTGAGAGAGTTTTCAATCGAGAGCCCTCAAAGAGAGTATACACTCTTTCAAAAGAATTTTAGTCCTGTCATTGGAACCACGATAGTGAACCCTTGTCCCCAGACCCTTCTGTGAGACATTTTGGGCCCTAGTACAGCCTTGTAGCTGAAGGGAGGGGTGCTATTTCCCATCCCTTTGTCTTAATGTTTTCTGGAAACCATACTGGTACTTTATTTACATGTTACTTTCAATTATTATTTTATTCATCATATTTTAATATATTCAAAGAAGAAAATTCTTGTAGTTTTGGGTGGATGGAGGGCTGACCTTGGGGTCCGGTACTGTTGTTCCTCATTTCGTCAGGCTTGCCTGCCCCCTTCTTCTTTCAGTCAACTGTGTCCTGAATAGTCACATGAGTCCTCCAGAGCAGATCTGTTTCCAAGACTAAAACCATAATCTCCCTGTTGGGAGAGGTGGAAATCTTGGTTGCTCAAGACACTTCGAACTAATGGTTTCTGTGGGTTGGAAAAAGTACTCTGCTGCCAAGGTCATCCAGCTCACCTGCCATTTGATCCTATTAAAACCCTTCTCCCTCCCCTGGCTCACACTCCCCTTTCACAACCAGCACAGACTCCTTGTTCTTGCTTTTAAGGCTCCACATGACCTTGCTTCTTCCTGCCGTTATTTCCTTCTGTGTTCCCACTAAAGAACTTTGTTCCTCCTCTGCCACCACCCTCACCTGTCCCAGAGTCTTCAGTTTCCTAAGCAGTCTTTGCCCCTTGGTCCAGGCTGCCCCCTATATCTGGAACTCCCAGAACACACACATTCTGCTCCCTCCTAAAAACCTACTTATTCTGTCAGGCTTCCCCTAGTTCCAAATCCTCGCCCCCATAGATTTACATATTGGCCCCCATAGATATTACATATTGCACATGCACTTGCAGCTTCTCAGCTTTATGAATGTTTCCCTGTCTCTTCTTTCTTGTCCATTCTGGATTGTGAGCCCCTTGGGGGCGGGGACCTGTCTCTAATCACAGCTGTTCAGCACCAGGCATATAGCTGGTGGAGAATACTCTTGTAACAACTCCTTCAAGGAGCAAACTATCTGTAGCCTAGTAAGGCGCCTTGACTTTTAATTTTTTTAAATGCTATTTCTCTGCTTCAAATTTAGGCATGGCAATTCAATATGTTAAATTGCTCGAGCTTTTTATTTTTAAAGCATTGGTCACAAAACGAATGTTCTGTGTTATTGCAGCCCTTTCATCGTGTAATGTTTTTCTGCAGACACTCCAGAATTAAATATGTACAATTTCCATAATACTGCTTATCCCTGTTTACGTGCTATTTTAGACGGTATTAATTTCTGTGGCAGTGGCAACAGCCGTGTTCAGCACCACATCTTTTCCCCTCTCTGCCTGGTACTTTTCTTTTGACATTAGCTGTTAAGCATCTTTTTTCAGCCAGTGTGTGCTTTTTTTTTTTTTTTTCCAGACTGAAGAGTTAATGGTTTTTGTTTGAAGAAAGCTGCCTCTGTCATTTTTGATAACTTCTGTTTTTTGTATGCAGAAATACAAAGCACAATTAGAACACAGTTATATATCCTCCTAGTTATTAAAGCTTGGATTAACATGACATAAAGTTTTGTCTGGGGAGTCTTTTGCTATGGCTCAGGGAGCATTTTTGTGTGACAGTAATAGGCTACAGTTAATATACTTGAATGATGCTAGAATCTGTGTTATAAGACAGAACAAAAGGGGTTTATTTGAAGCTGAATTACAAAGGTGGAATTATCATTGTGAACAATCCACTGAGATCGGGGCTTAATTATTGTATCTTGTGTTAGTTTAGCATAATAAAGTGCAGTCAGCGGAGCAAAGTTTAAAAAAAAATAAAAAATCAAGCGGACAGCTTGTCAATCATTCTGGATTGATGCATGGACCTGTCGCCTTCCTCTTAACGCCAAAATGCTCGCTTTGCCCGTTTTCACAGTTTGCTTGATTTACGGAGCTCGCTTGCCGTGATTCAAGGCTTTTCTTGTAACATTTTTAAGAGAGATTCATCACTGGGACATAATCCATTAAAATAGCTCTTGGCAAAAAAGGGGTTGGGGTGAGGTTGGGAGGATTAGTCTTTTTTGGTTTTTGAAACAAGATGTAAAAAAGTAACTGCTGCTCGCTTGAGTTTGGAGTGAGATTTTCTAAAGAAATTCTCTGGGGATTAATAGGGATAACTTGCCTTTTTAAACATTGTTTTCCTAGCTTCGTCTAATTACACCCCACTGCAGTTAGATTTGAAGCACTGTTCTCCCTTCCCCCCCCCCTCCCCCCCCCCTTTCCTCCACCCCTCTCCCCAGACCCACCTCTCTTAATGCATTGCTTGTTAAGGGTGAATGGTTTCAGCTGGTTAGTGTCAGAATAATCTCATTACTATCCAGATTTTGTTTCACACCTATAGCTGTAACCTCCTAAATGACTTAATTGTTTTGACAAGCCAGGGAGTTGAAATAACTTGATCTGTGAACTGCACGGTTAAAAAGAGAGGCGGCGGCAGGGGTCGCTCAGGTGTTCCCAGCTCGGAGTGGTGCTTTTGAAAATAGCTACTGTTAGCCAGCTTCCTGCTGCAAGAGTCTCCATGTCCTGTTGAATGTAAAAATGGATATGCAAGAGCAGTGCCTGTCGGAATGGTTGCCTCCGTCAGTCATGCCCCACTGCCCCTTAGTCAGAAGGAAGGAGGCAGCTACCTGTTTGTTTCGAAGAGAAATGATACATTGGGAGTTAGTTTACATTATATCTGAAGCATTGCAAGGAGAGGAAAGTAGTAAGTCTGGTTTGTGTATATACATAGAGAGTAAAACAACTCCCACACAGGAGACACAAAGGAATAATAGCTGTGGAAAACTCTTGTAAACATAGACATCTGGGATCTCCCAACCACTTACTCTAGAGTAGACCCATTGAAGCCCACAGGCCTCCGGAGTAAGTGGCTGCTAGATCAAAGCCAGAGTTTGTACATCTGTGCAAAAATAGCTTGCCTCCTCCTTTTTTCCTTTCAAATAAAGATCTGAATCTAAGCACTGTCTTCCTAACCCTTTAGCGCCAGCCTGAATCCCATTGAAGCCAATGAAGCTGCTCTCTGTGCTAAACCACAAGGACATCACACTGTATGAAGCTTGTCTTCACAGTGTTTTGGCTAGCTTAATTAGCCAATGTGAGAATAAAAATGCCTTAATACAGATGAATCAACCTTTAAGTATGGGTTAGTTAACCTTTACTAATCCACTTGATTAGAAACAAGAGGCCAAGACAATATGGGATTTCAGTTGGGTAAGTAAGGTGCAGTGTCCAAGGGACTCCAAACAGCGGGTTTGGAGTCGCAAATTAGAAATTAAAAAAATAACTAACCCTTCTTTCTTTTAGGTATAAGTAGGGACTAAGTTAGTGATTTCTGTGCATTATTGGGTCTTGTTCCTCATTTACTTTTCTCTGTATGTGTGAGTTCATGGGAGTAAAGTGTGTTTTTTAAACCCTGTGTCAGTTTCCTGTGAGAAGGAATCTTAAAAGGAATGTCTGCTCAGGTGAATCTAATTTTAGGATATTTTACTCTCACAAAATCCTACAGTAAGAAATACTTAATGTTTAGTCTTTTAGTGCCGATTAATTATTTGCAAAATATTTTTCTGTTGTCTCTGATGAACGGTGTTATGGAAATGAAAAATATTATAACTCTTTCCATTATGTGGCAGATATTGTCAGTTGTTTTTCAAAGGCTGAACTATTTCTATTCACCATTTTATTTGTTGATTAATTTGCCTCTCATCTTTCTTTTTATGTAGTTCCACTTTTCTGGTAGAAGGTCATTTAAAAAAACCTGTCCTTACGCTGTGCGTCGAGTTGGGATACCAACTCTTTCTTTTTCAGTCTTAATGCCTCTTCAAGTTATTTAAACTTACCTTTACACCAAGAGCTGCATCCAAAAGCCCTTCTTTATTTTTGTGTAAAAAGCCTTCTTGTATGAATATTTCGTCTTTATTTAGAAACTAAAAATAATTTCCTTGGCTCTCAAATTGATGGATTGACTTGACTTAAATAGCTGGAGGAGACTGAATGAGCTAATCTTGGAATAAAAACAATATATATTTTTTGCAACAGGGCCTTAAATAAAAAAAAAAATCTAAGTACCGTGATCATGCTTGTGTAATCCCAACGCTATCCAAGGGTAATTAAAAAATACAGCTGAAGCTTGTTGCCTTTCTTGTTTTTAAATGAACAATAGCTAAGTAGCTGTCAAAATGATGAGCGTTTCCATTGTTGACGTGTGTAAAAACTCAATTTACCTATAAGTAACTGTGGTTGACGGACATTAGCTCTCTGCCCAAACAATATGACACCTGGGCAAAGCAGAGTACACTGGTGAAATCATTGCAGGCATACCCCCCTTATGCCTGTGCCTTGGAGGATATATGGCACACTTCATCCAGCATCATTAATTGCTTTTTGAATGTCGCATTCCACTTTAAATAACCTATTCTCTTAGGGGAATTTACTTGTCTCTAATTTACTATAGTGTACACAGAAATTGGGCTATAGAGAGAGGATGAAAGATAGAGTTAATATAGAATAATAAAATCAAGGAAGGGTTGCTTAAACCCAACTAGACAGTCAAATCTAGACTAGGTCACTAATTCAGACATTAGGCTCAAGTTAATGATCTTACTTAAAAATGCAGAAAGGATTTTTGAGCAGTTGAAACTGAAGTGTGCCCAGATATTTTAGTCTTGCAAGAGGGGGAGATGAGAAATACTGTATATGTGCAATATACTGTTAATGGCAAATAAAAATGGCATTTTCTGTGATGTGCAGGTTGTTGGAATATTTTCCACAACTACTTCCTTTGTTATGTGACATAATTTCAAATAGTACTCGGAAAATCATTGACCTGAACCACAGGTAAAGGAATTCAGAGAAGCAAGTGCTGGCATTTGTAGAATCAGATGATCTGAGCGTTGGAAAGTCCTGTGGAAGACAGCCTAGTCCTTAAGTGGGACCTGATATACTGAGACTCCTATTTTTTTGAGAGGGGGCAATGAAGGCAATTGCCTCGAGCCTCACACATGGAGGGGGCCACATCAACAATGACATTGACATTGTTTTTAAGAGAGATTGACATTGACACATGGTGGTTGTGAAAAGGAATTGGGGGTGGGGACTCAAATGAACATTCTTCCCCGTGCCTCTTGAGTCTTAAAATGGTTCTGAATGTGCCAAAACCTCCCATGGGCTATACATTCTACAAATAATGGACTCGCCAGGTATAAAAAAAATCTACTCACCAGGCTGGGACTTGCAGTAAAGGGGGGAAGCACTGGGCTGCAAAGCCCATTTGCCAGCTCAGAAAGCATACTGGCCAGAGGCAAACAGACCAATGGATTTGTATAGCTCTGCATATGAAAACTGTTTTTTAAACCTTTCCTTTTTCGGGACTTCACAACCTCTCTTGGTAATTTGTTCCATATGCCCAGCTAATCTTATTGGCCGTTTCTAAATGAGACGCTTCTAATCATCTCCACCCAGTGGGAGCATGCTGTTTGAATGTGAAGGTGCACCTCCACCCATGCACAGAGCAACTGGAGAAAAGGCAAGTTACTCCATGGATGGAGATGGGTGTGTGCCCATCTGCCCCCCCCCCCCCCCCCCCCCAGCGGTGCTCCACCCGCCACACACGGACTGCCCCCCCACGGTCTATTTAAAAACACGGACCATAGAAAAAGCTTCCTAGCATTTAGTCTAAATCTTTCCTCCTTCAATTTAAGTCCATTCCATCTTTGTCCAAGCCTCAGCAGCCAGAGGAAACTATTGGTGTCGGTTGTGTTTCCATCATGGAGCAGGAAATTATTGATAGAAATATTCATATTTATTTAAAAAACAGGCCCCTAGGTGTTTGCGCAGTGCCTTTTCTGTAATCAGATGTTGCAATATACAAAGGACGTTCTGTAAACACATACCTCTCAACACTCTCTATTTAGCAGGGACTGTCTCTCACTGGTACTGAATTCTACATTCCCCTTTTCAGGGGTCAATGTCCCTCTTTCAGGGAAGAGAGATGAAAATCTTTCCTGGTTGCCTCCCAGTACAGGGAAAGCACTGGAGGGGGCAATGAGGAGATGATGGAACAAGAAGAAACAAAGTAGATCAAAGAAGGAGCTTTTCTGTCCCTCCTTACGCACGTCGAATGTTGAAAAGTGTATGTGCAAGTCTGTGAGGGCGGAGCTTATTGGGCAAGGGTTGTCCCTTTTTTTTGATCCCTAGCAATGTTTTCTTAGCTCAACAGCAGCCTTAAAAAGGGAAACAAAGGGGCTTTTAATATGCCTGGAAGGTTAACAGATCACGCATCTGGTAGGCCAGTTGAGGGTAGGGGCAAGTTTCAAAACCGAGGCTCCTTGTTAGCAGCTCTCCCTTAAGCCAAGGATTTAAGGGCTCCATAGGTACTAATGGCTCCGCCCTCACAGACTTGCACACACGCTTCTCAACATTCGACATGCATAAAGAAGGGACAGAAGTGCTCCTTCTTTGATCCAACTTGCCTTTGAAGCATATTACCTTTGAAGCAAAGGCCTTGCCCCCTCCCTTCATACCTTCAAATCTCTCCTTAAAACTCACCTCTTTCGCTCTGCTCTGTCTGACTCTTTATCCTGCTGAGCCACTATTTCCTATACCTACGATCGGTTTACCCCTATCCTTGCCACATGGACCTGCCTGCTGTCATTCTCATCGTAACCAAGCCAAGCACGTGCACTTGAGACCTCGCATCTTCATGAATGTTAGACCCCTTGTCTCTCCCTCTGTTCCCCTTTCCTAAGTCTCTCCCCCAGCTCCTGTCTCTCAGATTGTAAGCCCTAGGGACAGGGACCGTGTCTATTTTATTACTTTGTAAAGTGCCAGGTACACTGCTGGCGCTATATAAATGTTTGTTAATAATAATAATAATATAATATTTGCAGATCAGGGAGTGGAATCTTGTCCTGCTGCTGCCTCTTATTGTACCCACTCTGGGGCTAATGAGAGGACGTAAGACCTATCAATCCAGGGCCTCAATCTTGATTTCAGTTCACAATTTCAGCTGTCTGCTCCCACATTTGAAAAGTTGTCCGATAGATTTTAATTTAAGACAAGCTGATTCCATTGATGCAAACAGCAGTTGGTTTTTTTAGACTAGCTGCCCCACCCCCAAAAACAAACAAATAAAAACCTTTGTAGGGGTGGAATCATTTAATATGCAAGTCGGTTCAAGAGAAAAAGGGATCTAGCAGGAAATAAAACCATTTTTTTTTTCATTACCAAAAAGGGAATACCAAGATGAGTTTCTCTTTGCTAATAAACTACACACGTTCATTTTGCAGCTGAGTCTTTTTCTGAAACTGACTATGGCAACTGTTCATTTAAAAAAAAAATGTAGACCTTGCAATAAAAAAGCCCTTCATGCATCAGGAAACATAGTAATGTAATACTTGTTTTATCTTCACACTTACTCAGCAGGTATTTACAAAAGGGCAGTGGGAAAATCTTTAAACTCTCTCCTGTTACTTTGTTCAGGATGTCTCCTAATCTGATATGCTTACCTGTATGTGTCCTACATTGTGATCGTACTGCCAGGGTATCCTTTAAAAGGACAGGAGAAAGCCTACATCCGGCATGCCTGCCTTTATAATAAACATCTCAGGGGCATCGAGTGAAAACCTGCAGGGTTATTATGGCTCATTTAGTAGATGAGAGCAATCTATAATTTTCTTGTGCATGTTTTCACTTGCAGATATTGTAAATGTGGCTCATGCACAGTGTGTTTTTCTAGACATCTTTGGGTAAACACGAGTCTGTTCGTTCTTTGCTTCTGTGTATGATGTAGTCATGGTGTGTTACAAGCCATGTATTGGCCAGTACAGTCTCTCAGGAAAATACACTAATCATGAGCCCAGGCGTTCTTCGAGAACATTTGTGTTATGTTCTGTCAAAGGCAGTTACATGTCCCCTATCATCAGTACTTCAACATCTCCCCATTTTAAAAGGTACTTAGCAATATACCATTAGGTACGGAAGTGCCATAATTCCCATCTGTAAAATGGGGAACGCGGTCATCAAAACTGGTAGCAGGGCAATTTATGGGTCAGGAATAACCTGTCCTTTGCATGAATTTGAGGCCCCAGTGTGGTTTCGGGGACAGTATATTTCATAGCTTTCTGAGGGTGCAGAGAGCGGATCTGTGGCTCTGGCATGTGGCATTATTGTTCCCCTTGCTTGACATCTTAGTATATTTGCCATGTTTGCTTCTGGCAAACACATCTGCTCCTTATGCTCTGTTGTTCAGAAAATGATGCTAATGATTATTTTTTTAAAATTGTTCTGCACTTCTGCTGTGCACTTGATCCAAGGAGTCACAAGTGCTTCCCAAACACTGCAAGCTAGCAGCATTTTTGCAAGGTTGTAGCAGCAGCCATTGTGTCTCTCCATTGACAGAATGAAGCACAGAGAAGTTGGACCTGGTCCAAATTCATATCGATCAGTGGCAGAATTGGAAATACAAATTAGCTCCTAGCATGACCCATTCAACGTACCGCTTTAAGAGTACTCTTCAATTGACTGCCCACAGGCTGCATCTAGCCCTCATGGTTTCTTGACATGGCTTGCCAAGTGAAGCAGCAGTGACACCAGCTCCTTCCAGGACACATGCATTGTGTAGTCAGCAATCACAGTGCATGACTATGCATGCTTTCCTGCAACTTGTAGGGTGGCTGAGGCCATCAAACTGAATTTTATGCATTGTGATTGGTCACTCCAGCCAATAATCAAAAAGAGGATGGTTGTGAGATGTTACCAGATGTAACAATAAATGGGTTGCAACACCAATGCATGTTGAATTTGATGATGTCATGATCGTGTAGCTAGTTGTACAAACATTACTGCAGCTGCATGTTGGATCAGCTATCCAATAGTCTCGTCTCACCACCCATGCAACCATTCCTTACTTCCCCTCACCACAACTTGTGGTTGCACGCCCCACGCTCTTCCACCCCGGTAGAATGCTTGTTTAGCTGTTGGTGCAGGACTTGCAAGTAACTTTCCCCTTCTCCCCTGAGAAAGTCTATACACAGGCTGCATTTGTACTGTCTCTTGTATGATTACAGACTGGAAATGAGGCAGTACCCGTATCTAGACATAACCGCAGCTATTTGCTGGTAGGAAGATCATGTCCTCACCTTATGACTTTTCAGACTGCAAGCCAGGTTGAGCATGTAGCTGGTTAAGTAGCTAGCATTTACAAATGTAACGGGGAACTTTGTGTTTTTAGCCAAACCAAGTAGCTAGCATTACATCTGGCGATGTCCATAGATGGGTAGTGTCGGGATCAGCAAGAAGAGTGGGAATCTTTTGCCTTTAGGTCACTGGCTTCAAATCTACACTGGGTTGTTTATGCAGCTGAAAGTGTTTGTTTTCTGGTAATGGTGGGGTGTGGAATGAATCGGCGGGGTCAGTATTGCTTCTGGTGGCAAAAAAGCCACTCCACAAAAGATGCCACTATAGGCACTGATTCAAAAAGTTCCATAAAGTCTTCCATTAAGTTGGTTTACTTTTTGGATCAGACTCCCAGTGGAGACTACCTGGCCTTTTGTGTTGGAAGGTGTGACAGGGTGAAAAGAAAGTCCTTGCAGGATCCAGGCCCAAAGTGGGGGTGTGATAAGTCTTGGCAGGGATGCCTCCCTTCCTGGCCAGTTAATGCAGAGAACCCTAAAAGGGCTAATTGGACCAGTTAGTGTGGCTTGGGTGCTCCCAGCTGGCCGTGGTAGGAAATTGCAAGCCAGCTGAGGAGCACTAGAGATCTAAGGCTGAGATGGTCCTCACATGGGAGGGGGAGGGCAGCGAATGCCTCGGAAGCTGGGCCTGCAGTAGGGCTTGGAGATTGCCCTGAGGACCCAGCCTTGAACCTGTGCCACCAGGGGTTCTCCTGCACCACTGGCTCAGCTAGCCTCAGGTTCAGCCACTCTCCCACACTTTACTGCCCTGACCACACCGCACCTCCTGTCCATCTCCAGTCCTTGTCACACTGCCCACTGTCCTAATTGACTGTCAGCTGGACTACAAGCCTGGTCAAGGAGGAGGGGCAGCAGGAAGCTGGGCAGAACAACTCTCCTCCCTCCCCCCC
>QEPC01007512.1:6800116-6813073 GCA_003113815.1 Sphenodon punctatus | reverse complement strand
GCCCCTTCTCCTTTGCCTTACTCTGGGCCCTGCCTTGTTTCCATTCCTGGCTCTCCTGTAGTCCTTGCCTTCAGCCTTGCCCCCTTGTTTCCCCCTCTCTGATCCTGTCCCTGCACCCCAACCCCATGTGCACCCATGACCCAGATGTACCTCACCCCGTGACTCTTACACCCTGGGAGCAGGCAGGCAAAGACCCTGGGGCTGGAAGCCTGGGGATGCTCACCCTGAAGAAGGAGCCCAGTGAGGGGCTCACCCAGCTTTGACTTGCAAGTTTATAAATTCATACAGTTAATGTCGGAACTGTCAATAAAACAACAGTGTGTTGGGACAGTTTGGGACTGATTCTGTGGCCACGTATGCATGATAGGGCGAACCGGCTACTGGACTGAACTAGCTGTGGTTTCAAAACTCTTGTTTCTCTGCCCCAGTCTGGTCAAGGGGAAAACTTGCACTTCTATTCCCGGTACTGTGGCAAGTTGAGGTACTCCAGCTTTCGAGCTGTGTGGAACTCTGGGCCTTGGCTAAACGCAGTTTAGAAACAGAGGAGGAAGAACATATATGCCCTATTTTATTGAACTACCCTTCCCAAATCTTAGGAACTGTGATTGACTGCCTGTTTAATATTATTCATTATTTCACTCATTGAGTGTATGATAAGCAGTGACCAGTTACGCCAAAGGGGTTCTCGGAGTAATTAAAACGTGTGATGTCATTCCAGAATGCTTTGTTTGAAAATCTGTATTTAGCGCTGCAAGTCTGAAGGTAAAAGCTCTTTTGGGTGAAAAAAATGCCTTGTGCCCTCTTAACCCTGAGAGCCGGCTTCCTGTCATTGTGGCAAAGCAGACTGAGCTGAAATTAATTACAGGATCCTTTCAAATGGCCAAGTCTTCTTTATTCCAGCCTCAGAGGAGGGTGAAATCCCCCCCCCCCGGTTTAAAACAGCAGTGCTCTACTGAGCAACTCTTCATCCCACAAAAGGAATTTGAAAAGAAATAGGAACATCTGACATTTTTAAAGTATTATTTGGAAAAGAAACCAGCTTGTGACTTTTATTTTAGTCCTCATAGAGTTAATATGCAAACAAGCACCGTGAAGGGAAGAAGAATTATTCCAGCTGACGGCAGCTAATGTTCCGTGAAAGTAAAAACGCAAACTACCTTGCACCTGGTTTACTAAAGTGCTGAAGGAGCAATGTTCTACCCAGTATCCTGGTGGTGGCATCCTCTGAAAAGTTTCTTGCAAAAAGCAAAACTTTTCCCCTTCCTCTCTTACTGTGTGACAGCTTGGCTCTGGGCTGTCTTGGAGGCTTAATGTGGCAATGCTGGCAAAGACGTACAAGATAAACATGGCTCTGTGTGGGTGTGGAAAAGGCGTCTTTGTTGCTTTGAGCTACCCTAACTTGAACTGACCTAATGGTCAGGACTGAACATTGAACAAGGCTTGTAATGAGCCAGACTGGCAGAAACTTGTCCATACTGTCAACTTGCCCACATGGTCTCCTATCTTCTCTAGGTGGAGAAGGCAATTGATGATGATGGTGAACTTCGGTTAAAATCCAATGTAGACTGGGGAACATGACTTGAATTACATGATATACGCTTGGTTTGGTTAGACAAGATTAACATATACAGAGCCGGCCAGAGATTGGGAAAAAATATTTGTTAATTGTTGTATGTATATGTTAGGCATTATACAGTCTGTTATTCAACAGCCTCTTAGTGCAGTGGTGAGGAACCTCTGATCTGTAGGCCAAATTAGGCCCACTGCTTCTTTCTTTCTTTTTTTCTTAGCTCCTTTGTGGTCCATGGAGCTTGCACTGATTTTCAAAGTAGCCCATGGGAGGGAAAAGGTTCCTCACCCCTGCATGTGGGGAGGTAGAGAAGTGCCTTTATTATGTGGCTTAGTATCTAAGCAAGGAAAAATGAGTGGATGTCTTGGTTAGAGAAGGATGGGTGCAAAGATCATTCTTCCCCACTAAATTGTGAAAAGAAGCTTTTGTGGAAAAGCAGAATTTTTGAGAAGAGCACTGATGGCAGCTCTTTCATCAAACCTGCTGTTTATCATACTTCAGGAACGTTTTGTTTACTAGAAGTAAAGTTGTGGCATCATGGTTAATATGAAAGGAAAGGAACATATCGTTTTGCATTAGATCAGTTTCCTTTTTGAAGAAACCAGGATTGATGCCTGTTTTATGTCCTTCATCTTTTGTTTTAATGTTTACATTTAAAAGAAAGCAGTGTGTTTAGGAAGTGGGCTGCAAAGCCCTAATGCTGTGTATTCTCAGGACACTGTGTGACATGAGTTGGGAAGGGAGGGAAGAATAAGGTCAGTTTTACCAAAGGATCAGTCCTTAGTTTCAGTCAAAGGATCTTTCCTGGCGGCTGTAATGCTACCGCAGACTTTTGTTAGCATAGGTACATAGACGACAAATACCCTATGCATGTTTGAAGGCCTGAGAAATGTCTCACTTTGCCTTTGTAGATCTCCGTAGAGAGGAATGACTCCTCTGATGTTCAAGGCATTGAAAGACAACGTTGTGTTTTTGTGTATTTCATCTAGCCAGATGAAAATGCGCCATTATGTGTTATCCTGAGATGTTTGTATGTGCACACTTGCACAGACATTCATTCTGATGGTGATGTGGGATCATAAATAAAGCCATGCAGGGTGGCTTGTCAGCAGAGCACATATACAAAGCCAGTGGCTCTGTGGGTATATGAAAGGTAAAAACATTGCTGTTCTGTGTGCCTAGCTCGAACCACACAATAGCACGCAGGTTATGTGGCCTGTTGTTTCTCATTCGTCTCCTTTTCCAGATGAGTCAGGAAGTGTTGTGTGCAGCTGGGGACTGCCCTCTAGATGCCTGTTCCCCAACACCAGCCATGGTTCTGGGGGGGTTAATAAGATTCAGTACATGGCATTGGTGCTGGGAAATCTTGCTGATGTGACCTCAGTTTGCTGTCCCACTCCAGCACTCCATGCCAGAAATGTCAACCTCTGTTTGTGCTCATACTGGTGAGATTAATTATTATTATTATTATTGATTATTTCCCTAGTGCCAGCAATGTACCTGACACTGCACAATCAATAGTTGTAGATAGGGCCCTACCTCAAGGGGCTTAGATAGAGGCATAGAGACTGTGCAAAGAGCGTTCCTAGCAGCAGTGCCATTTCGGGCACTTCCTTTTCAGTAGGTGAGTGAAAAGCAAATCGCTCGGAGGTGTAGCAGGAACCCCTCTTTGCTGCTCCGTCTGTGCTTTCTTTACAGCTGATGCTGAGCACTTGGCTATATCACACCAGCGGGATTCTTGGAATCACCAAAAATATATCCTTGTAATGTCTAGAGGGAGTGTGGCTGCCATGTTAGTCCCAAACCTAAGGGATGGAGACAAAATATATACTTACATAAGGAAAAGTCTTTATATCGGCTTATCCTTCAGGTCCCCCTTCTCCATTGTGAGAGCTAGGCATGCAACCTGTCACAGAGGGGAACAAGGATAGTCATGATGCTGTCTTCCTTCTCCTTTGCTTTTCCTCCCTTATCTGTTCTAGATTGTAAACCTGTGCATGTGGACCCGTCTTTATTCACAGCTGTTCAGCACCAGGCACTAGATAGATCAGTCAAGGAGTTCAGATGATCTCTTTAGTAGATAATCTCATCAGCAAAAGTTGGTCCAATAATAAAGATCATCTGAACTACTTCCTCTCTATCTAGTGCCTGCTGCCTGCTGTGAATACCTTGGAGAAGAGTGGCTGGATGAGCAAACGCACATTCAGCGACCGCTACGTTTTAGGCCAGGAGATGAAGGGAATAAGGAGACAGGACGACTGAGTGGCCAAGTCCACTTGCTTCGTGATCTAGAGATCATTTCCTTTATCTTTTCTCCCTCCTCTCCCCAGATTTCTGTGGCATGTTGGCATGACTCCTGTATCTCCTCCTCTTGAGGAATGTTACCAAAGGGTTTATATAAAGCGTTTCATTCTTCTGAATGGGGATGGATTTTTTATCAGCACAGGCTGACATTCCATTATTTTACTGCGACTTAGTCTGGTTTGTTTTTCTTACCTTTCTGCTTGTACCTTCCTTCCATTCGCTGGCTATCCAGCTGCATACAGCAGTTCCCATTGCTTAAGAGAGGTGATTGATATCAGAGTCTGACACATTCTTCAAGCTGTTCAGTTTGTCTCATTGTAGAGCACCCCATCCCTTTTGGGGGAAGAGGCATTGCTCATTCACTGCACCTCCCCCAATTCAGCGCATTCAAAAGTTGGGTAACGCGTTCGGTTTTTTCCAGGAGCGTTTGGTGTCTGACAGTAGCCACTGTGCCTGTTGCCAAGCGTTGGCAGCATTGTCTGCCCTGTCACGGCAGGTGAGCAAGCTGTGAGATTACCATGATTGAGCAACTGTTTTAATTTCAGCCCCAATGGAGCAAAATTAGTTACAATGGTACGTGCGTGTTGAATAAAATTGTAGTTTTATTCGTTGTAATTGTTAAAAGAAGACTTTTTAAAGACTTGACTGCTGGGGTGCGTGTCGAGTTACTGGCATTGGAAGCTGTTCTTGCACAGTACAACATTGATTATTCTCACAAAGCATAGGATGGTTTGTTCCTGGTTTGGAGGTCATCTCTTCAATTTACTCGGAAGCCTGTTGTCTTGGGCCTCGATTCAGCCAGGAACTTCAACATGTGCCTAGTTTTAAGCCCATCCTGTTGATAGGCTTCCCCTCTACCTCTAGGAGGAACCTTGGAGAAGGCAGGACTTTCTGACCTTGCTGCTGCCTGTTAAGACCTGGACCGTGAACCTTCACTCCCAGGGTTCCTGGGGCAGTATCGGGTCCTGCAGTACCACGGATGTGCCTGTCCTCTCGCCCAGTTGCTCCCCCAGAGGGCCTCCCTCCAGCCCTTGCCACCCCTCCCAACTGCTTGATTGGCAGCTAGCCAACATATAAAGGGATGGTAGCAAGAGGAAGCTGGGTGGCACGTCAGACTCCACCCGCTTCAAGCGCCTGTCCCTGCTTAACCCCTCTGTCTCCTGATCCTCTTGCTTTTGGTTCTATCCATGATCTGGTTTGCTCTGAGCCCTTATTCCTCTCTTCCTACTGGCCTCGATCCTGGCGCTGCACTCCAACCCATCTGCATGCCTACACCCTGAACGCCTCTTACCCCGTGCCCCCCAGAGCCCACAATTCTGCATTTTAGCCACCAGTGCCCCTGCTGATTGGAGAAATCAGGGCTTCCTCGAAGACTCTGGGCCAAAACCTGGAGTCCAGGTGAAACTTAGAGATGGTAATCCTACCTGTTGAAATTAATTGAACAACCAAAGTGTGTGTCGGTTTCTTGCTGGCTCTGGCTACTTGTATCCAGATACATTGGGACTGGAATTAATTGGGCCTTGTTTACATGGGGAAATTATTCCAGATTAACTAAATGTGTGGATTTAAACCATTTTAAGACTCCGTGGATGCTTTGAATTCTGATTCAGTTCCTTATTTTGTCTTGTCTTGATAAGCTACATAGTTAAGATACATTTGGTTCAGCTAATCAGGTGTGACTCCTTGTATAGACCAATCCAGAGTTTTAGTGCATTTCTGATATTCTCTGTCTGGCTGTTGTAGAAGGGGGACCGGACTTGGAATCAAATATACTTTCCACACTAACAACGTAGGTCTGAATTCTTGGCTTGATTATATTCAGAAACAGTGTTTTGGTCTTGGTGTCCACCCAAGCTTGCCTGCTCTTTTGCAACATGGTTTATGGCTTGGCCCTGACTCTACTGATCAGCCAAACCGCGCCAGTAACAAGTAGAGTTGGCAGTGCCAAAGCACTGTCTTTTGAACACCATTTCCAAATTCTGCTCGCAGGCCACAGCTGACAGGGCTGACGTGTTAAAGGACTGCCCAGCTTTGAGGGAATCTTAATAATAAATGAACGGTGCCTGAACTACATTAACAGAAGCAAAAAAAAACAGCACCCCCATGTCACACAATAGGAGCATCTTTGAAAGAAAGAGGTGAGGAAAGGTTAAAGTATTTGTCTCTTTAATTCTATTGTAATCAAAGCCTTGAGCTTGATATGGGGGAAGGTTTCTTTTCTCAAATAGCTTGGCACATTGCATACATTTGTCTTTGTTAATTTATACGGGGGAAGATAGTAAATCTGCAGGAGTGAGTTGCTGGCTCCTAGATTTAACAGGGGTATTTAAAATAATAGCACCTGACAGTTTACTAGCAGCTAAGAGGTTTTTCTGCTTCAGAAAGCAAAATATTGTATGAGTTGTGCAGTGTGTATAAATAATTTGCGGATTTAGGCCAAGAGTATGCAGTACGGTTCCAGCAAGGAGCTAAAGACTTGATAGAGCCGTAAAGTTTGTGAGCAAGGGTGGGAAGGAGCCAAAACACAACCCAGATGTGTGTTGTTGAATGTCATTCTTGTTTAATTTCCTCTCTCCCTGGGCCTAATCTGAATTGCCAAAATATGTTCATATAGTAATGCATTATTTCATTTGTCTAGACCAATTCCTCTTTACCTTGAGCAAATGAAAAACATTGCACTAAACCAGATTGACAGTCCTTGAAACAAAAGAGATCTTAATCCTTCAGTGTGTTGATGCAGAAATAAACTTGAAGGAAAATATATTTGCAAGTTCTTGTGGTGGCTTGAATGTGTTGGAGATTCAGGTTTTTTGAATGCGGACAGATTTGTTTCTTCTTGAGATTGAGATTTGAGAGGTCAGGTGGGACGCTGTGCGTTTGAATACATATAAACTTCATGAAGAGCTTGAGAGTACAATGACCAGAGCCTTATCTAAACTTGGCAGGAGTGGTGTGCATCTACCTTCTTTCTCTCTTTTACTTACACACGCGTATATAAGTTTGGATGATGCATTCTCATCAGATTCTGGGGGTCTCATTCATTATACCTTCCTGGCATAAACATTGACCTTGGGTTTAAGACAGGGGTGACCTAACCGTTACTTGGGAGCAGCAGGCAACTCTTCGCTAGAGATGATTCTGGGCCTCACACTGTCCTTAACGATCCTGAGTCTTCGTTGCTAGCCAATCACAAAGCAGGAGAGGTTTGTGTAAGTGTGTATGTGCACACGCATGTGTCTTGTGAATATTGGCCACATGACTTTAGTATCCATCCAGCTCCAGGACTGGGATGTTTGGCCATCCCTGATTTAAGATATTGGATATATATATATATATTTATATTTGTTTGGCACCTTATATCACAAGTCCTCCCAGTGGGGTTTTAAAAGCGTACACACCTGATTTGTTCAGGATCATTTTAGTGCTACGTGCAAATACACCCCGTCCTCATACCCAGTGACATGCAGCTCTTTCTGGAGGGGGATGAGGAAACTGTTTAATAGCATCACTGCACAAGAGGGAATGATGGCTTAGGCTGGAGTGAATTAAAACTGCATTGATTTCTGTTTCGTTCTGATGGGAAATAATTTTGAAAAGGATTGGACATATTTTATTTTTTTAAAGGAAGCTTTGCAGCCTGCTGAAATTGACAAAGGAGGCCCCATTGTTCATCTGAGAAAGTTGCTCATTCATGAGTGGAATGTGTCGGGCAGGTAGACTTTTCAAACCCTGCAGAAATTTGCACCTTCAACAGTACAGTGGCCTATGGCACCACGTGTCGGCTTTGGCTCAGAATCAAATCCGAGGGAAGAATGATCCACCAGTGTCTCATCCAGATGACATCAGCTTAGCTTGTGAGGTTGCCCTAGGTCATACTTGGTGACTTGCTTTATAGGTCTTAATCAGGGCTGAGGATGTTGTTGTTGTTGTTCTGACATATTTCATGCCTATCGGTATCTGCTCTATACACATTAGAAAAGATTAGCTTATTGACAGGCTGCACGTTTCTGCCTTCAGTAATAATAAACTCTTCAGAGCTTGAGACAGGTTTGTGCTATTAGCAAGCAGTTCAGCATTTATTTATTGGGAAATGCAAGCCAATGGCTCTGCATGCCAGGGATGTGTTAGTCGGTGGGCTTTTCTCCCTGAGCTGGACTGACTGTATGCCTCGCTGACGCTGCCACATGGGATGAGCCCCATGGGAGTAATGATGATTAACTCCGTTTTACAAAATCACCTTGACAATTACAGATTGAAAGCGCTGTAGACCAAACTTTGCTGTGTCCTTCCCCTTAACTCCAGTGAGTTGACTCATTTGTTCGGTTGAGGTTACTCGTGAGCGAATGGTCATACGCAAATAAAATATTCAAAAGTGACTTGGGCTCCTAGGAATAGATTTTCACAGACCAAAATGGACCATAATCACCCAAACCTCTATTGGCTTTCTTTCCATAGGAGTTCGTAGAGATGCGAATTGGAAATTTCCAGAAAATTATCTTAGAGCATTTCCCCAGAAATTTTTCCACCTTTGTTGATTTATATTTGTATAAAATGTAAAAAATAATATTTTATTTTATATAAATTGATTGCAAAAATTGCTATTAAAAATCAGTGTTTTCTTGCTATAACTGCTTTTAATAGTACTACTGATTTGGGGAATAGAAAGACTGCCCAGGAAAAATAAACAGATTGTGGTGAAATTTACCATTGTTGTATCTTGTTTGATGTATGTTTCCCAGAGCCCTGTGTGGATGGGTAGGATACAGATTGAAAGAATAAATAAGATGTGAGTGACTTGTGCTGCCATTGACCTTTGTTACATCAGAAAAGTTTTCCTGTACATAATAAAGAAGCATCCCAGTACATCTCCGGGAGCACATTACACTAATGCTCCAGAGTCTGCACTGGCTGTCGATAGCTTTCCAGGCACAATTCTAGGAGCTGGTTTTATCCTATGAAGCTCTAAAGGGCTTGGGCCCCAAGGTATCTGAAAGACCGCCTCCTCCCTTATGTGCCTTTGCGGCCTCTGAGGTCAGCCAGGGACGCCCTCTTGCAGGTGCCATCTCTCCGTGATGTTTTTATGACTAGGGCGTGCAGGGAGGTGGTCTCGATTATGGAACTTCCTCCCCTTGGAGGTCTGCCTGAGCCTGCTCATCTTCAGGAAACAATGTAAGACCTTTTTATTTGAGCAGGTATTTTGCAGGCAGGGATAGCATGGGAGGTGGAGGGGTGGTGTGGGTTGGAGTATCAAGTTTTTTTAAAAAAATATTTTAATGGCTTTTTAACTTCTGTTTTTATAGAAATCTGACTAAATAAATAAATAAATAAATAAATAAATATAGATCAGTCTTGTATGGCCTGACCCTTTCACACACATGCCAGTGTAATACAGATATCATGGGCTCATACACCAAACGCTTATGCCCTTTCTACATGCATGACTTGGGAGCCTTGGGAGGAGGCAGGAGACTTGGAGCTAAATCAGAGCTGTTTTCACCAAGGCAACTAGCCATAGAGGAGTCGAATGACAGAAAGTAACAGAGGAGTTTTCATGCCGTCACTCCTCAAGGAAGCTGCATGCCAGTGGCCTGACACCAGATGCCGCTTCTGCATGACAGCTGTCAGGGGCACAGAAAGCAACTGTTGTGTGGTTTGTCCTCCCTCCCACCCCCATCAATAGCTGGTGTCAAGACATTGTCTTCCCTGTTTCTGTAATGCCTATGTGTAGCTTGCCCCTCCTCTGTCCATTAACTAAACTACTGCCTTCCTCCCACCATCCCTGAAAGTGTGAAGCTTGCTGACAACTTTCCTGCCCCTGAATGTCTGCTCATACTGGTGTTGCCTGCTACAAGCAGCAGCTTGGTTACATCTGCTCTCTCTGGCCCAAAGTCGGTAAACTACTTGGGCGCATGCTTAGCTTTAAGACCGTGAGTGAGGCAGCTTGCCCACATTATGCAGTCTCAGGTTAATTTCTATCTAATGTGAGGGAAGCAAAGTGGTTCAAATGATACCTTTCATTGGACCAACTGCTGTTGGTGGAAATAAGCAAGCTTTCAGGCCACACAGGACCCTTTGTCAGAAATGTAGTGGGGTTACGACAAGGTGAGTAGTCTTACCTTGTCTTATTAAACCCTACCCTTTCCTGCCTCTTTATATACTGCCCTGTATTTACTCAGTTTAGATATCTTGGACTGGCCTGAGGAAGAGCCCTATGTAGCCCAAAAGCTTGCTTATTTCCACCAACAGCAGTTGGTCCAATAAAAGATATAATTCAATCAACTTTGCTTCCCACTCTGTCACTTGGGACCAACACGGCAACCACACACTCTCTCTGTGTATTGTGGGGCATGTGCCCTTTCTCATCAGGCAGTGAAATTAACGTGATTTCCATCACGGGTGACAGGGCTGGATTTTCCTGTCCTGTCACTAATGTGAGTTGTATTTAACGTTCAGTTGGGATGTGTGTATGTAATTTAACAATAAATAAACTCATGATGAAATTTGAAGTGTAGTGGCCCCTTTAAAGAGCACTGCTTGTGTCGAGCAGACAGAGCAGAAAGATCCATGCCTCTCCACCCAGCTAGCAGTGCTCTGCAAAGGGAGTTTGCATCGGGGAACACCCTAGGGAAGCTGCGCCCAGGCAAACTCCCTTTGCCAGAGGAGCAGGGTATAAATAAATAAATTAATTGATTTATCAGAATGGATCCATCACGACCACATACACCATAAGAAATTAACATGGACATGCAGCCCATGTTGCATCTAACATTATTGCTGTTTTTGCGTGAGATTAAATCTCATGCAAAAAAAATGAAACCTGGGCAAGCAGCCTTAGTTACTGAAGTCGTGGGCTCATTATTCTCCTGGTGAGATTACTCATGTGTTTTAAGATTGCATGCCCTGTGGAATTGAGGCTTCTGGACCTTGATTGCTTGAGGAAGCAGTTTGCACAGGCCTAATTCTGCCCCCATTTGAAGAATTCTAATTGAGATCCACAGGACTGAATCTTTTATCCAGTCATCTCTCCCTCCCCCGACCCTTTTCCAATTCCTGGATCTGACCTATGGATCAACCCCTGCACGTCCTTTGAAGGAATGAGCTGAGGAGAAGGAAGTGGAGAAAAGGCCATACGCTCAAGGACAAGGGATGGATCTATGATTTGGACTTTCCCCTTCCTCCCACCATTCTGAGAATCAGCCTAAAGCATGCCCACCTCAACTCCTATCCAGCATGTGGTCCTTTTGCTATTAGCAAGCAGTCTTGTGGGTCCTTGTAGCCCACAGGAGGGAAAAGGTTTCCAATCCCTGCATTAGCACTTAGCCAACAGTAAGGGGAAACCTTGGATGTCTTTCCTGCACCAGTTGAACCTACCCTTCAGATAGAACATTGCAGAACAGGATAGAATCTTGAATGTTCTTCCATCGGACAGAACAAAATGCTTTCGGTTCAGTGCCTCATGACATACAAATTAATAGCCATTTAATTAGGTCGTCCCAATTTTGTTGTTTTAAATATATGCAGCTATTAAAGAGCGGGGGCAGGGGGAATCAAATACATTTATCTCTGTAGATTCTTTTGTGAATTGCTTGGATGTATTTTAAATAACCCTGGGAACTGTTAAGATTATTAAAGCCTTTGGCTCTTCAAGCTCCCCCCCTCCCCTCGCCCTTCCACCACTTTCTCTTCCTCCTTCCAGAAAGTGATTAAAGATATGGTGTATCCCTTCCTTTTTCACCAGGGTTGAAAAGAAACATTAAATATACTAAAACCCTATTTACTTGGTCTTTATATGTGAGAGCTATTTTAGTTTGGTATGGGGCTGGACTGTGGGGAAAGGAAGGTAGGATGAGAGGATTAGGGGGAGAGACTCTCTCGCTATCCATTTATTACCGGTGTTATCTATCGAGTGGGATAGCACTCTTTTTTGTACAGAGTACTGAGACTTCACCAGCTTTCAGCAATACCCACTCATTTGACGCTTTTAATTAGTTTGAATTAATCAGTTCCTCTAAGCTGCCACTTCGAGCCATGTGGGAATAATTGTTTTGGGTTGTATGTATTACTTTTCTTCTTTTTAAATGACTTCACATTGCTGAATGCCTTTTTTTAAAGGCCATCATCCTCTTGTTGAAAGCGACTGCATGAAACTCAAGGGAGACCAGCAAGACTTAGCCAGAAATTCTCAGGATCAGAAATTGAGCCCCGGAGGGTTACTGTGCAACCTACAAAACAGAACCCTACTCAGGAGCATCTTTTGAGGGAGGACCCTGCACACCCATTAGAGGACATGGCACAGGACATGCTATGAGTGCTGCACTGGAGGGCCTTAGCTCTGGCATGCCACCCTAGCCAGCTGCCCAGTCTTGAGAGATTTAACTTGCTGCCGTTACCTGTTGAGCCAGCCATGGGGAAGTGTTATGTTCATTCTATTCTTGCTTTTTCATTGGGGCATATGAACCCACTGCTCTTTCCTCCGTGAAAGGTGTTGATTGGATTGTTCTTTCCAGGTCATAGGGCGCCTACCCTAGCCCCAGAGTCAAGCCTGTGGTCCTGCTTAAACAACCCCCCTGGGGTCCCAAAGTACCTTCCCAGACAAGCTCTCTCACTCCCAGCCTAACTTTATGTTCTGTGCTCTGACGGTGAAGTTCCAGCTACCTCGTCTCTCCGTCGCTGGGGTCCTTGTCCTCTGGCGTCCCATGCCGCCGGGGTACCTGCTGCTGGCCATGCTCCCAGAGCTATCTCTAGCTCCCCTTGTTCATTTCAGGCTGGCTGTGCTGCCTCTCCAGCTGGCTGGCTGGCCACCTATATGTCTATTTAAGAGGCTGGGCTGCTTGCAGTCCCTGCTCCACTCTACAGCCCTCCTTTGGCTTTCTGCTGGATCTCTGGCCCTCTGACGGCCGCCTACCGCCCACAGGTGTCAGATAGGCACACCTGTGCCCTCAGCTCTTCTCCTTACTCCCCAGCTCTCTGATTTTTAAAGGGCCTGCTCACTGCATGGTCCACTGATCCGACCGTCTTCTCCATAGGGCCCATTTGCGGTCCTATGTTGAGGCTGTGAGGACGGCGAGGAAGGAGTTCCTTGC
>QEPC01007512.1:6789563-6800016 GCA_003113815.1 Sphenodon punctatus | reverse complement strand
CCCCTTGTTTCCCCCTCTCTGATCCTGTCCCTGCACCCCAACCCCATGTGCACCCATGACCCAGATGTACCTCACCCCGTGACTCTTACACCCTGGGAGCAGGCAGGCAAAGACCCTGGGGCTGGAAGCCTGGGGATGCTCACCCTGAAGAAGGAGCCCAGTGAGGGGCTCACCCAGCTTTGACTTGCAAGTTTATAAATTCATACAGTTAATGTCGGAACTGTCAATAAAACAACAGTGTGTTGGGACAGTTTGGGACTGATTCTGTGGCCACGTATGCATGATAGGGCGAACCGGCTACTGGACTGAACTAGCTGTGGTTTCAAAACTCTTGTTTCTCTGCCCCAGTCTGGTCAAGGGGAAAACTTGCACTTCTATTCCCGGTACTGTGGCAAGTTGAGGTACTCCAGCTTTCGAGCTGTGTGGAACTCTGGGCCTTGGCTAAACGCAGTTTAGAAACAGAGGAGGAAGAACATATATGCCCTATTTTATTGAACTACCCTTCCCAAATCTTAGGAACTGTGATTGACTGCCTGTTTAATATTATTCATTATTTCACTCATTGAGTGTATGATAAGCAGTGACCAGTTACGCCAAAGGGGTTCTCGGAGTAATTAAAACGTGTGATGTCATTCCAGAATGCTTTGTTTGAAAATCTGTATTTAGCGCTGCAAGTCTGAAGGTAAAAGCTCTTTTGGGTGAAAAAAATGCCTTGTGCCCTCTTAACCCTGAGAGCCGGCTTCCTGTCATTGTGGCAAAGCAGACTGAGCTGAAATTAATTACAGGATCCTTTCAAATGGCCAAGTCTTCTTTATTCCAGCCTCAGAGGAGGGTGAAATCCCCCCCCCCCGGTTTAAAACAGCAGTGCTCTACTGAGCAACTCTTCATCCCACAAAAGGAATTTGAAAAGAAATAGGAACATCTGACATTTTTAAAGTATTATTTGGAAAAGAAACCAGCTTGTGACTTTTATTTTAGTCCTCATAGAGTTAATATGCAAACAAGCACCGTGAAGGGAAGAAGAATTATTCCAGCTGACGGCAGCTAATGTTCCGTGAAAGTAAAAACGCAAACTACCTTGCACCTGGTTTACTAAAGTGCTGAAGGAGCAATGTTCTACCCAGTATCCTGGTGGTGGCATCCTCTGAAAAGTTTCTTGCAAAAAGCAAAACTTTTCCCCTTCCTCTCTTACTGTGTGACAGCTTGGCTCTGGGCTGTCTTGGAGGCTTAATGTGGCAATGCTGGCAAAGACGTACAAGATAAACATGGCTCTGTGTGGGTGTGGAAAAGGCGTCTTTGTTGCTTTGAGCTACCCTAACTTGAACTGACCTAATGGTCAGGACTGAACATTGAACAAGGCTTGTAATGAGCCAGACTGGCAGAAACTTGTCCATACTGTCAACTTGCCCACATGGTCTCCTATCTTCTCTAGGTGGAGAAGGCAATTGATGATGATGGTGAACTTCGGTTAAAATCCAATGTAGACTGGGGAACATGACTTGAATTACATGATATACGCTTGGTTTGGTTAGACAAGATTAACATATACAGAGCCGGCCAGAGATTGGGAAAAAATATTTGTTAATTGTTGTATGTATATGTTAGGCATTATACAGTCTGTTATTCAACAGCCTCTTAGTGCAGTGGTGAGGAACCTCTGATCTGTAGGCCAAATTAGGCCCACTGCTTCTTTCTTTCTTTTTTTCTTAGCTCCTTTGTGGTCCATGGAGCTTGCACTGATTTTCAAAGTAGCCCATGGGAGGGAAAAGGTTCCTCACCCCTGCATGTGGGGAGGTAGAGAAGTGCCTTTATTATGTGGCTTAGTATCTAAGCAAGGAAAAATGAGTGGATGTCTTGGTTAGAGAAGGATGGGTGCAAAGATCATTCTTCCCCACTAAATTGTGAAAAGAAGCTTTTGTGGAAAAGCAGAATTTTTGAGAAGAGCACTGATGGCAGCTCTTTCATCAAACCTGCTGTTTATCATACTTCAGGAACGTTTTGTTTACTAGAAGTAAAGTTGTGGCATCATGGTTAATATGAAAGGAAAGGAACATATCGTTTTGCATTAGATCAGTTTCCTTTTTGAAGAAACCAGGATTGATGCCTGTTTTATGTCCTTCATCTTTTGTTTTAATGTTTACATTTAAAAGAAAGCAGTGTGTTTAGGAAGTGGGCTGCAAAGCCCTAATGCTGTGTATTCTCAGGACACTGTGTGACATGAGTTGGGAAGGGAGGGAAGAATAAGGTCAGTTTTACCAAAGGATCAGTCCTTAGTTTCAGTCAAAGGATCTTTCCTGGCGGCTGTAATGCTACCGCAGACTTTTGTTAGCATAGGTACATAGACGACAAATACCCTATGCATGTTTGAAGGCCTGAGAAATGTCTCACTTTGCCTTTGTAGATCTCCGTAGAGAGGAATGACTCCTCTGATGTTCAAGGCATTGAAAGACAACGTTGTGTTTTTGTGTATTTCATCTAGCCAGATGAAAATGCGCCATTATGTGTTATCCTGAGATGTTTGTATGTGCACACTTGCACAGACATTCATTCTGATGGTGATGTGGGATCATAAATAAAGCCATGCAGGGTGGCTTGTCAGCAGAGCACATATACAAAGCCAGTGGCTCTGTGGGTATATGAAAGGTAAAAACATTGCTGTTCTGTGTGCCTAGCTCGAACCACACAATAGCACGCAGGTTATGTGGCCTGTTGTTTCTCATTCGTCTCCTTTTCCAGATGAGTCAGGAAGTGTTGTGTGCAGCTGGGGACTGCCCTCTAGATGCCTGTTCCCCAACACCAGCCATGGTTCTGGGGGGGTTAATAAGATTCAGTACATGGCATTGGTGCTGGGAAATCTTGCTGATGTGACCTCAGTTTGCTGTCCCACTCCAGCACTCCATGCCAGAAATGTCAACCTCTGTTTGTGCTCATACTGGTGAGATTAATTATTATTATTATTATTGATTATTTCCCTAGTGCCAGCAATGTACCTGACACTGCACAATCAATAGTTGTAGATAGGGCCCTACCTCAAGGGGCTTAGATAGAGGCATAGAGACTGTGCAAAGAGCGTTCCTAGCAGCAGTGCCATTTCGGGCACTTCCTTTTCAGTAGGTGAGTGAAAAGCAAATCGCTCGGAGGTGTAGCAGGAACCCCTCTTTGCTGCTCCGTCTGTGCTTTCTTTACAGCTGATGCTGAGCACTTGGCTATATCACACCAGCGGGATTCTTGGAATCACCAAAAATATATCCTTGTAATGTCTAGAGGGAGTGTGGCTGCCATGTTAGTCCCAAACCTAAGGGATGGAGACAAAATATATACTTACATAAGGAAAAGTCTTTATATCGGCTTATCCTTCAGGTCCCCCTTCTCCATTGTGAGAGCTAGGCATGCAACCTGTCACAGAGGGGAACAAGGATAGTCATGATGCTGTCTTCCTTCTCCTTTGCTTTTCCTCCCTTATCTGTTCTAGATTGTAAACCTGTGCATGTGGACCCGTCTTTATTCACAGCTGTTCAGCACCAGGCACTAGATAGATCAGTCAAGGAGTTCAGATGATCTCTTTAGTAGATAATCTCATCAGCAAAAGTTGGTCCAATAATAAAGATCATCTGAACTACTTCCTCTCTATCTAGTGCCTGCTGCCTGCTGTGAATACCTTGGAGAAGAGTGGCTGGATGAGCAAACGCACATTCAGCGACCGCTACGTTTTAGGCCAGGAGATGAAGGGAATAAGGAGACAGGACGACTGAGTGGCCAAGTCCACTTGCTTCGTGATCTAGAGATCATTTCCTTTATCTTTTCTCCCTCCTCTCCCCAGATTTCTGTGGCATGTTGGCATGACTCCTGTATCTCCTCCTCTTGAGGAATGTTACCAAAGGGTTTATATAAAGCGTTTCATTCTTCTGAATGGGGATGGATTTTTTATCAGCACAGGCTGACATTCCATTATTTTACTGCGACTTAGTCTGGTTTGTTTTTCTTACCTTTCTGCTTGTACCTTCCTTCCATTCGCTGGCTATCCAGCTGCATACAGCAGTTCCCATTGCTTAAGAGAGGTGATTGATATCAGAGTCTGACACATTCTTCAAGCTGTTCAGTTTGTCTCATTGTAGAGCACCCCATCCCTTTTGGGGGAAGAGGCATTGCTCATTCACTGCACCTCCCCCAATTCAGCGCATTCAAAAGTTGGGTAACGCGTTCGGTTTTTTCCAGGAGCGTTTGGTGTCTGACAGTAGCCACTGTGCCTGTTGCCAAGCGTTGGCAGCATTGTCTGCCCTGTCACGGCAGGTGAGCAAGCTGTGAGATTACCATGATTGAGCAACTGTTTTAATTTCAGCCCCAATGGAGCAAAATTAGTTACAATGGTACGTGCGTGTTGAATAAAATTGTAGTTTTATTCGTTGTAATTGTTAAAAGAAGACTTTTTAAAGACTTGACTGCTGGGGTGCGTGTCGAGTTACTGGCATTGGAAGCTGTTCTTGCACAGTACAACATTGATTATTCTCACAAAGCATAGGATGGTTTGTTCCTGGTTTGGAGGTCATCTCTTCAATTTACTCGGAAGCCTGTTGTCTTGGGCCTCGATTCAGCCAGGAACTTCAACATGTGCCTAGTTTTAAGCCCATCCTGTTGATAGGCTTCCCCTCTACCTCTAGGAGGAACCTTGGAGAAGGCAGGACTTTCTGACCTTGCTGCTGCCTGTTAAGACCTGGACCGTGAACCTTCACTCCCAGGGTTCCTGGGGCAGTATCGGGTCCTGCAGTACCACGGATGTGCCTGTCCTCTCGCCCAGTTGCTCCCCCAGAGGGCCTCCCTCCAGCCCTTGCCACCCCTCCCAACTGCTTGATTGGCAGCTAGCCAACATATAAAGGGATGGTAGCAAGAGGAAGCTGGGTGGCACGTCAGACTCCACCCGCTTCAAGCGCCTGTCCCTGCTTAACCCCTCTGTCTCCTGATCCTCTTGCTTTTGGTTCTATCCATGATCTGGTTTGCTCTGAGCCCTTATTCCTCTCTTCCTACTGGCCTCGATCCTGGCGCTGCACTCCAACCCATCTGCATGCCTACACCCTGAACGCCTCTTACCCCGTGCCCCCCAGAGCCCACAATTCTGCATTTTAGCCACCAGTGCCCCTGCTGATTGGAGAAATCAGGGCTTCCTCGAAGACTCTGGGCCAAAACCTGGAGTCCAGGTGAAACTTAGAGATGGTAATCCTACCTGTTGAAATTAATTGAACAACCAAAGTGTGTGTCGGTTTCTTGCTGGCTCTGGCTACTTGTATCCAGATACATTGGGACTGGAATTAATTGGGCCTTGTTTACATGGGGAAATTATTCCAGATTAACTAAATGTGTGGATTTAAACCATTTTAAGACTCCGTGGATGCTTTGAATTCTGATTCAGTTCCTTATTTTGTCTTGTCTTGATAAGCTACATAGTTAAGATACATTTGGTTCAGCTAATCAGGTGTGACTCCTTGTATAGACCAATCCAGAGTTTTAGTGCATTTCTGATATTCTCTGTCTGGCTGTTGTAGAAGGGGGACCGGACTTGGAATCAAATATACTTTCCACACTAACAACGTAGGTCTGAATTCTTGGCTTGATTATATTCAGAAACAGTGTTTTGGTCTTGGTGTCCACCCAAGCTTGCCTGCTCTTTTGCAACATGGTTTATGGCTTGGCCCTGACTCTACTGATCAGCCAAACCGCGCCAGTAACAAGTAGAGTTGGCAGTGCCAAAGCACTGTCTTTTGAACACCATTTCCAAATTCTGCTCGCAGGCCACAGCTGACAGGGCTGACGTGTTAAAGGACTGCCCAGCTTTGAGGGAATCTTAATAATAAATGAACGGTGCCTGAACTACATTAACAGAAGCAAAAAAAAACAGCACCCCCATGTCACACAATAGGAGCATCTTTGAAAGAAAGAGGTGAGGAAAGGTTAAAGTATTTGTCTCTTTAATTCTATTGTAATCAAAGCCTTGAGCTTGATATGGGGGAAGGTTTCTTTTCTCAAATAGCTTGGCACATTGCATACATTTGTCTTTGTTAATTTATACGGGGGAAGATAGTAAATCTGCAGGAGTGAGTTGCTGGCTCCTAGATTTAACAGGGGTATTTAAAATAATAGCACCTGACAGTTTACTAGCAGCTAAGAGGTTTTTCTGCTTCAGAAAGCAAAATATTGTATGAGTTGTGCAGTGTGTATAAATAATTTGCGGATTTAGGCCAAGAGTATGCAGTACGGTTCCAGCAAGGAGCTAAAGACTTGATAGAGCCGTAAAGTTTGTGAGCAAGGGTGGGAAGGAGCCAAAACACAACCCAGATGTGTGTTGTTGAATGTCATTCTTGTTTAATTTCCTCTCTCCCTGGGCCTAATCTGAATTGCCAAAATATGTTCATATAGTAATGCATTATTTCATTTGTCTAGACCAATTCCTCTTTACCTTGAGCAAATGAAAAACATTGCACTAAACCAGATTGACAGTCCTTGAAACAAAAGAGATCTTAATCCTTCAGTGTGTTGATGCAGAAATAAACTTGAAGGAAAATATATTTGCAAGTTCTTGTGGTGGCTTGAATGTGTTGGAGATTCAGGTTTTTTGAATGCGGACAGATTTGTTTCTTCTTGAGATTGAGATTTGAGAGGTCAGGTGGGACGCTGTGCGTTTGAATACATATAAACTTCATGAAGAGCTTGAGAGTACAATGACCAGAGCCTTATCTAAACTTGGCAGGAGTGGTGTGCATCTACCTTCTTTCTCTCTTTTACTTACACACGCGTATATAAGTTTGGATGATGCATTCTCATCAGATTCTGGGGGTCTCATTCATTATACCTTCCTGGCATAAACATTGACCTTGGGTTTAAGACAGGGGTGACCTAACCGTTACTTGGGAGCAGCAGGCAACTCTTCGCTAGAGATGATTCTGGGCCTCACACTGTCCTTAACGATCCTGAGTCTTCGTTGCTAGCCAATCACAAAGCAGGAGAGGTTTGTGTAAGTGTGTATGTGCACACGCATGTGTCTTGTGAATATTGGCCACATGACTTTAGTATCCATCCAGCTCCAGGACTGGGATGTTTGGCCATCCCTGATTTAAGATATTGGATATATATATATATATTTATATTTGTTTGGCACCTTATATCACAAGTCCTCCCAGTGGGGTTTTAAAAGCGTACACACCTGATTTGTTCAGGATCATTTTAGTGCTACGTGCAAATACACCCCGTCCTCATACCCAGTGACATGCAGCTCTTTCTGGAGGGGGATGAGGAAACTGTTTAATAGCATCACTGCACAAGAGGGAATGATGGCTTAGGCTGGAGTGAATTAAAACTGCATTGATTTCTGTTTCGTTCTGATGGGAAATAATTTTGAAAAGGATTGGACATATTTTATTTTTTTAAAGGAAGCTTTGCAGCCTGCTGAAATTGACAAAGGAGGCCCCATTGTTCATCTGAGAAAGTTGCTCATTCATGAGTGGAATGTGTCGGGCAGGTAGACTTTTCAAACCCTGCAGAAATTTGCACCTTCAACAGTACAGTGGCCTATGGCACCACGTGTCGGCTTTGGCTCAGAATCAAATCCGAGGGAAGAATGATCCACCAGTGTCTCATCCAGATGACATCAGCTTAGCTTGTGAGGTTGCCCTAGGTCATACTTGGTGACTTGCTTTATAGGTCTTAATCAGGGCTGAGGATGTTGTTGTTGTTGTTCTGACATATTTCATGCCTATCGGTATCTGCTCTATACACATTAGAAAAGATTAGCTTATTGACAGGCTGCACGTTTCTGCCTTCAGTAATAATAAACTCTTCAGAGCTTGAGACAGGTTTGTGCTATTAGCAAGCAGTTCAGCATTTATTTATTGGGAAATGCAAGCCAATGGCTCTGCATGCCAGGGATGTGTTAGTCGGTGGGCTTTTCTCCCTGAGCTGGACTGACTGTATGCCTCGCTGACGCTGCCACATGGGATGAGCCCCATGGGAGTAATGATGATTAACTCCGTTTTACAAAATCACCTTGACAATTACAGATTGAAAGCGCTGTAGACCAAACTTTGCTGTGTCCTTCCCCTTAACTCCAGTGAGTTGACTCATTTGTTCGGTTGAGGTTACTCGTGAGCGAATGGTCATACGCAAATAAAATATTCAAAAGTGACTTGGGCTCCTAGGAATAGATTTTCACAGACCAAAATGGACCATAATCACCCAAACCTCTATTGGCTTTCTTTCCATAGGAGTTCGTAGAGATGCGAATTGGAAATTTCCAGAAAATTATCTTAGAGCATTTCCCCAGAAATTTTTCCACCTTTGTTGATTTATATTTGTATAAAATGTAAAAAATAATATTTTATTTTATATAAATTGATTGCAAAAATTGCTATTAAAAATCAGTGTTTTCTTGCTATAACTGCTTTTAATAGTACTACTGATTTGGGGAATAGAAAGACTGCCCAGGAAAAATAAACAGATTGTGGTGAAATTTACCATTGTTGTATCTTGTTTGATGTATGTTTCCCAGAGCCCTGTGTGGATGGGTAGGATACAGATTGAAAGAATAAATAAGATGTGAGTGACTTGTGCTGCCATTGACCTTTGTTACATCAGAAAAGTTTTCCTGTACATAATAAAGAAGCATCCCAGTACATCTCCGGGAGCACATTACACTAATGCTCCAGAGTCTGCACTGGCTGTCGATAGCTTTCCAGGCACAATTCTAGGAGCTGGTTTTATCCTATGAAGCTCTAAAGGGCTTGGGCCCCAAGGTATCTGAAAGACCGCCTCCTCCCTTATGTGCCTTTGCGGCCTCTGAGGTCAGCCAGGGACGCCCTCTTGCAGGTGCCATCTCTCCGTGATGTTTTTATGACTAGGGCGTGCAGGGAGGTGGTCTCGATTATGGAACTTCCTCCCCTTGGAGGTCTGCCTGAGCCTGCTCATCTTCAGGAAACAATGTAAGACCTTTTTATTTGAGCAGGTATTTTGCAGGCAGGGATAGCATGGGAGGTGGAGGGGTGGTGTGGGTTGGAGTATCAAGTTTTTTAAAAAAAATATTTTAATGGCTTTTTAACTTCTGTTTTTATAGAAATCTGACTAAATAAATAAATAAATAAAAAGGGCCACTTCACAAAGCCACTGTGCAGGGCCCACACCTGTGACCCTGACACTCTCTCTCTCTCTCACACACACTCACACAGAGATCTGCACGACAGGCTTCCCCATTGTCTTGGCACAGTAGAGGAAGGGGAATAGCTCTTCAGTCCTTATTCTCTTTTCAGCCCCCTCTAGACAAGGGTGCCAGTTATCATAGTGGCTTGGCACTACAGAGAACAGGAGGTGGATTCTGAGTCATCGGTCTCTCACCAGAGAATTCCAAAAGGAAGTTAATGAACTTCTGGCTAGGAGGTCACTCTATCTCTAGGTCCCTGATGATGTCCCTATGCCACTAGAGCAGAGTTGGGAAAACTCGTGACGCATGAGCCATATCTGGCCTGCATCTGGTATTTCTTTGGCCCCTCTCCAGTTCCTGGATCTGACTCATGGTTCCAGTCCCCACCTTCAAGCATTGAGTGAGCTTATGGGATGGATGCATGATCTGAACACTCTTCCTTCCTATATCTTGAGCACCCTGAACTCGTTTGCAGACCACAGAGCGTTTGCTAATTTTCAGAGTGGCGTACAAGAAGGAAAGATTTCTCCACCTGTGTTTTATCATCTATAGGGCCGATCCCATGCCCCGTGGAACCCGCGTGCATGTCCATTGGGAATGCATTGTGCCACGTGGAATCCCTGTGGGACTGCACGGATTCCATGCGGAGGGATTTGGGATTGTGGACTATGACTTCTGCAAGATTTGTTTTCCCATCCCATTCCACAAAACCTGGTCCCACTCCTAAAAAAATTCTTTCAATTTCATCTTGTTTCCTCTCACATCCCATATAATCCCAACAAGGAAGAGGTAGGGATAAAGTGTGGGATTGCTTGCAATGCAGGCCCCAGACACTTCCTACCCAGAGAAGGGGCTTGTGGGGCAAATAATGCTTTCCCTGCCCACCAATCAGCTGTTCATTGGTGTTAGGGCTCGGGGGCAGGTGGGAGGAGCCAGGGGGTTAAGGACGCTACAGGCACGCCCTACGAAAGCGCCCACAAGACAAGCGCCGCCGCCGGGGCCGTCGGCCCAGGCCCCGCCTTCCCCGGCACACCAAACTCCGCCCCTGGTGACGCGCGCACGTTCGGCGTGCGTCCCAGGGAACAAAGCCACACCCCTTCACCAGGTGCCTAGGGTAGGGCTGCCCCCGCCCCTGGTGCGCCGCTCGGAGCGGCTACGCGCACGCACGGGGGCGGGGCTTTAGGTTCTTAAGCCAGCGCCGCTAGGCAAGCGGCGCTGGTGATTGGGAAACTGGCCGACAATTGTTTGGTGGAGAGAGACAGAGCGAGTGAAGTC
>QEPC01007512.1:6762816-6785561 GCA_003113815.1 Sphenodon punctatus | reverse complement strand
CACCTTACCTTCAAACCCTACATTGACTCCATGGCCAAATCCTGCCGCTTCTCCCTCCACAACATTGCTAAGATCCGCCCTTTTCTGTCTGTCTCCTCTGCCAAAACTCTCATCCACGCCCTAGTCATCTCACGCCTTGACTACTGTAACCTCCTCCTCGCTGGCCTTCCCCGCCCTCTGCGCCCCAGAGCGGCTCCTTCGGTCTGTCGGGGGTGCCTTCTTGGAGGTCCCCCGCATTAAGCGGGGGGCCACAATGGAGAGGGCATTCTCGGTGGCCGTGCCGTGCCTTTGGAACTCCCTTCCGGAGGAAGCCCTCCTGGCCCCAAGCCTGTTGACATTCTGGCAAAGTTGTAAAGCCTGGCTGTTCGCCCAGGCCTTCAGGGAGAGGGGGGGGAAGGGTTTTAGCTCCCCTACCTCATTTATTTATTGTTTTAATTGAGATCCCGGGCCCTGTTTTAATATATGATTGTTGTTATGGATTGTTTTAAATTGTTTTTATGTATTATATATTTATTGCTCGAAGCCGCCCCGAGCTGTTCGCAGGAGGGGCCGGGTAGAAATCTATTAAATAAATAAATAAAATAAAATAAAATAAAATAAATAGATCAGCCACCGAGAATGCCTCTCTATTTGCCCCTTGCCATGCAAACTTGCTAATAGTATTTGCAAGAGGGCGCTTGGAACTGGCCTCCGGGATTGTGATGGAATGTATGGGTGGAGGCGGTCGTGCCGATATGTGGAGGGAGGTTATTAAACCCAGAGGCTACTGAATACATGGTTCTACTTTTGGCAGTGCGGAGGGGAGCACTCTATAGTGAATATATACAGTTCTATTTTTGGAAGGGGAGGGAACGATGTCTTCTATTTCTGGTTCTGCCACCACTGTGACCTTTAGTAAATCACTGTACCCCGTGTCTCGGAATCCAATCATAATAATTCTTAGCTGCCTTTCTAAGCTCTCCCAATTGAAGTTACTAACTTATAATTGGTGGCTTACCTCGAGTCACACAGTGAGTCAATATCTGGGCTGAGAATAGCAGCCAGGAATCCTGAGTCCTAGTGCCATCTCCAAAGGCCAGGTAAAACGTCTTTACTTTTTAAACATAAGGCATTGGTTTTGCATTCCTAACCGTGAACAGGTATGTATGCTACACCCAACTTTGGTGCCACCACAGACCAACAATTGGAGAAATTGCAGCACGAACCAGAAGGGTTAAGTCTGGGATCATTATTCGGAAACAGCAACTGCAACCTACTTGTGTTTCATTTGTGTTTCAAAGAGAGAGAGATCAATTTGTTTACTACAGGGTTTACTTTTCGTTACCTTGGCTGCGTCCCTTATTTCTCCTTGATGAAGCATTACACAAGTTGCCTGTGTTTGATTCACAGAGAACCGTGAGAAACAAGCTGTGTATGTGAGACAGTGGAAGGATTTTTTCCCCATTCTATTCAGCCTTTGTATATTCAAATTCTTCTCGTTTCAGTTCTTGCTGTTCTGCCAGATTTCCATAGCATTTATGGGGCTTCTGACTTAATAAGGCTCTCCTCCTCCCCTAACAACTTTTCCTGCCTCCCCACCTTTTGCAACTGGCAAAAAGTTTTATTTATTTATTTATTTATTTATTTATATTTGTTTGTTTATTTAAAGCATGCAGCCTCATCCATATTGATTCCTCCCACCCCACCCCCTTTCTTCTGTATTTGGCTGGTTTTTTGTTTTGTAAAGTGTTAATAGAATTTTCTTTTTTCCTGCTGCACTTTTATCTATTTAGGAGGCATTGATAAGTCCCATTGTGTCACTGGACTGCAGAGGAAAGGCCTATTCTTCTGTTACAATGGCTGCCCTACAAAAAAAAAAAGCCTTGCAGGGTGGGGTAAATTCAAAAAGGGCAGAGAGGAGATAAAATGTTCTGACCTTTGGAAACAGAAAAGATAACCAATTAGGCCTTGCCAAAAGGGCAACTTTAAAGCGCGCAATGGTGTATTTTAACCAGAGGCTGGTCAGAACCAGAAATTCTGCTCTGAAGAACTCTTGAATTGGGTGGGATTTCCATCAGAGCTGAGCTTGGCTTCTCTGGCTTTGCTTCTGCGTCTAATCCAAAATTCCAAAGGCCTCTTGTTTTTTTCTAGTGTGGATGGAAGGGACAGAAATGTCATGAGGTTTGGCATTTCCACTCCAAGTGCCAGAACTCTCATCAGAGCCACATTCCTCCCAACATTCCCAGTGGCCAAAAAAGGACAAGCTCTTCCCCCTTTGGCTAATAAGCGCCAGCCTTCAGCGAAAAAGCTCCACCCCTTCATTCCCTTAAAACCCTGGTTTGCCACACAGAGGTAGTGCAGAGTTCCTTTCTAGTCTGTAGCCTGGACGGAGTCCTCTAAAGAGTGGCTCAATAAGGAGCTGTTCTGCAGTGTGCAACAGTAGGTTCTTGGTCCTACTACATTTGGAAGCTATGCTCCATATTCTGAAGTGCCACTTACAGGCACTTTGTCTATTCACTACTCCTCACAGAGGCAAACCTCCAGGGGTGTTGCTATAGGTGGGGCACGTAGGGCCACTGCTCCGTGGCCCAGATATTTGGGGGGACCAGTAGGGCCAGTCCCATTGTGATATCAGAGTGGCTTGCCAGAGCTGCTTATGCCTTCCTCAGGGAGCCAGTGTTGTGTCTGTTAGGCTCTGGAGGTGAGGTGGCAGTCACTAAGTGCCCCCACCTTCATCCGGGCACTTCATACATCCCTGTACTGGTGCCCCTGTACTGCTTCCCTCTCTGTGCCCATGCCTTGCCTTCCCTACCCCAGGGTCCCTCATGTCATTGCCTGCGCTAATGTCTCATCCCCTTCTGTGCCTCGCTGTCTCCCCATGCCCTGGTCTTCCGCCTTGCCACCCCAGCCTTGGAGACCTCCCCCATCTTCCTATCCTCGTTGGTTTGGAGTCCAATCATTTGATTTTCCCCAGAGCCATATTAAACCTAGCCATTGCACTTCATACCTCATAATACTTCTAGCAGCTAAAGAGTAACAAGTCCTGATCCCTTGGTCAAGAAGCTCCACCCTTCAGCAAGTAAGCTCCACCTCCTCACACACTTACACAAACCCACCTCCCAACATTCCGAGTGCATAAGGAGGAACCTAAGCTCTCCTGCTTCTCATCTCACTTAGAGTGTTTTCAGACGTGATGATAGCCTGCAATTCCATGCTTGGGCCTGCGTGGAATTGCGGGCCACCATCACTTCTGAAATAGTTAGCCCAGGCTGTTTCCCAGGTGGTGTTGGCATTTAGCCTGCGCTGTGACTTAGGGAAATCCATGAGTCGCAGCCCAGGCTAAGCACCAACACCACTTGGGGAACAGCTGCCCCACCTGACTGGGTGTAAAGCATGCCTTTATCACTTTACTTGCTCACTTTACTTGCCCTGTTGTGGCATTGGCTGCCTGTCAGCTGGGAGGCCAGCTGTTCCACACAGAGTGGGGGTGAGGTTGGGTGGCTGCACGTCCATACATCTCCTCCCCCCCCCCCCCCCCCCCNCTCCTCCTCCCCTAACAACTTTTCCTGCCTCCCCACCTTTTGCAACTGGCAAAAAGTTTTATTTATTTATTTATTTATTTATATTTGTTTGTTTATTTAAAGCATGCAGCCTCATCCATATTGATTCCTCCCACCCCACCCCCTTTCTTCTGTATTTGGCTGGTTTTTTGTTTTGTAAAGTGTTAATAGAATTTTCTTTTTTCCTGCTGCACTTTTATCTATTTAGGAGGCATTGATAAGTCCCATTGTGTCATTGGACTGCAGAGGAAAGGCCTATTCTTCTGTTACAATGGCTGCCCTACAAAAAAAAAAAGCCTTGCAGGGTGGGGTAAATTCAAAAAGGGCAGAGAGGAGATAAAATGTTCTGACCTTTGGAAACAGAAAAGATAACCAATTAGGCCTTGCCAAAAGGGCAACTTTAAAGCGCGCAATGGTGTATTTTAACCAGAGGCTGGTCAGAACCAGAAATTCTGCTCTGAAGAACTCTTGAATTGGGTGGGATTTCCATCAGAGCTGAGCTTGGCTTCTCTGGCTTTGCTTCTGCGTCTAATCCAAAATTCCAAAGGCCTCTTGTTTTTTTCTAGTGTGGATGGAAGGGACAGAAATGTCATGAGGTTTGGCATTTCCACTCCAAGTGCCAGAACTCTCATCAGAGCCACATTCCTCCCAACATTCCCAGTGGCCAAAAAAGGACAAGCTCTTCCCCCTTTGGCTAATAAGCGCCAG
This sequence comes from Sphenodon punctatus, assembly GCA_003113815.1. Classification (NCBI taxonomy): domain Eukaryota; kingdom Metazoa; phylum Chordata; class Lepidosauria; order Sphenodontia; family Sphenodontidae; genus Sphenodon; species Sphenodon punctatus. Next base: position 6,781,314 of record QEPC01007512.1, on the reverse strand, counting down.
CCTTCAGCGAAAAAGCTCCACCCCTTCATTCCCTTAAAACCCTGGTTTGCCACACAGAGGTAGTGCAGAGTTCCTTTCTAGTCTGTAGCCTGGACGGAGTCCTCTAAAGAGTGGCTCAATAAGGAGCTGTTCTGCAGTGTGCAACAGTAGGTTCTTGGTCCTACTACATTTGGAAGCTATGCTCCATATTCTGAAGTGCCACTTACAGGCACTTTGTCTATTCACTACTCCTCACAGAGGCAAACCTCCAGGGGTGTTGCTATAGGTGGGGCACGTAGGGCCACTGCTCCGTGGCCCAGATACTTGGGGGGACCAGTAGGGCCAGTCCCATTGTGATATCAGAGTGGCTTGCCAGAGCTGCTTATGCCTTCCTCAGGGAGCCAGTGTTGTGTCTGTTAGGCTCTGGAGGTGAGGTGGCAGTCACTAAGTGCCCCCACCTTCATCCGGGCACTTCATACATCCCTGTACTGGTGCCCCTGTACCTGTCTCTTATACACATCTAGATGTCTTCACCAGCTTTCAGCAATACCCTCTCATTTGACGCTTTTAATTAGTTTGAATTAATCAGTTCCTCTAAGCTGCCACGTCGAGCCATGTGGGAATAATTGTTTTGGGTTGTATGTATTACTTTTCTTCTTTTTAAATGACTTCACATTGCTGAATGCCTTTTTTTAAAGGCCATCATCCTCTTGTTGAAAGCNCTGCGCTAATGTCTCATCCCCTTCTGTGCCTCGCTGTCTCCCCATGCCCTGGTCTTCCGCCTTGCCACCCCAGCCTTGGAGACCTCCCCCATCTTCCTATCCTCGTTGGTTTGGAGTCCAATCATTTGATTTTCCCCAGAGCCATATTAAACCTAGCCATTGCACTTCATACCTCATAATACTTCTAGCAGCTAAAGAGTAACAAGTCCTGATCCCTTGGTCAAGAAGCTCCACCCTTCAGCAAGTAAGCTCCACCTCCTCACACACTTACACAAACCCACCTCCCAACATTCCGAGTGCATAAGGAGGAACCTAAGCTCTCCTGCTTCTCATCTCACTTAGAGTGTTTTCAGACGTGATGATAGCCTGCAATTCCATGCTTGGGCCTGCGTGGAATTGCGGGCCACCATCACTTCTGAAATAGTTAGCCCAGGCTGTTTCCCAGGTGGTGTTGGCATTTAGCCTGCGCTGTGACTTAGGGAAATCCATGAGTCGCAGCCCAGGCTAAGCACCAACACCACTTGGGGAACAGCTGCCCCACCTGACTGGGTGTAAAGCATGCCTTTATCACTTTACTTGCTCACTTTACTTGCCCTGTTGTGGCATTGGCTGCCTGTCAGCTGGGAGGCCAGCTGTTCCACACAGAGTGGGGGTGAGGTTGGGTGGCTGCACGGCCATACATCTTCCCCCCCCCTGGCCCAGCCACCATCACGTTTATTTGGCGGCTGGGCCGGATTCCTGCCATAGTGACAGCTCCCACCGCTACCCAGGTAAGTCCATGGCGGCAGCAGTTGCTGTCATGTCAGAAAACACTCTTAAGTTTCTTCTCATCCATCATCTCCTCATTGCCTTCTCAAGTGTATTTCCTGGGAGGCAAGGCTTGAATTCTATCCCAAGGGACAAAAAGTTTACCATTGAGGGCACGATCTGGCAAAAAAATACTTTGATGTAGCGAATTTTAAAATCATCTGCACTCCTGAATTGTTCACTCAGCAAGGGCTCTAAACCAAAGTTCTTAAGGAGTAGTATGAGAAGTATGACCTCCTGGAAAATGAGTACATAATCCCTTCACTTTTTACTTGGAAGTAATTGTAGTGTGATCCGTGTTTGTGTTTGGGTAACATTGTTCACCTTGACGATTAGGAGGAGATTGCAAAGTAGCGGCATCTGTTTGCAAGTGCAGTGTGAATGGTACCAAAGTGGAGTCATTATTTCGGTGTAACACTGTTCTTTGGAACGTGCCCCTAGATGGACTAGACAGGAACAAGTAGGTGGGAGTGCAGCACAGCAGGAAGAGTGAGGATTGTTTACTCCCATGTTGCAATTGAGAAATTGATTCACAGAGAGATTGACTTTCCTGTGATATTATTATTATTTATTATTTTAATATTTATTATTATTTATTATTTTCTATAGGCTTTCAGTGCTCAAAGTAATTTACAGTCCATATCTAGTTCCCCCTTATCACAATAAACCTGTGAGATAAATCATTATTATTCCCATTTTACAGATGGGGGAACTGAGACTGAGTGACTTGCCCAAAGTCATCCAGTGAGCTCTCAGCTAAGAGAGAATGCAAACCCTGGTCGCCGAGATCCAAGCGCAACATCTTCTACTCTAGGTTACATTAGCTCTCATATGAGTCTGTGGAAGATCAGGAAATTGGATGTGGATTCCCTGAATCCCAGCTCATTGCTTAGGACCATTCTCAGGCTCTCTCTGAGCATAACTTGAGCAGTGCTTGAGGGTAGGATAGGGATAACCTGTTTTGCAATTTTCCCACCATGGCAGCTATGTTGGCATTCCTGTAATTCTACTTGCTCCACAGTAGTCCCAAGAAATTAGGATTGCTACCTGTGTATTTTCAGTGACTTGTTGATCAGCAAGCTGGAGTTCAGGTGATTAACAGTGCACACCACATCTCCTTGTTAATCAGCTCAAAGTGCTATTGTCTGGGGCACAGCTCTACGTCACCATGTGCATTGCTTTCTCTAGAGAGACAGTGTGCAAGAGCCCCAGAGTCACTCCTCTGTTTGTTCAGCCGTTGGACCCTAGTTTCCAAAGCTTTCCCCTGAGAGACAAGCTTAAATCACTTCAGTTGCCTCATGAAACTCTTTTGGGATATTGAGAGCTTGCTGACATTGCAAATGACAATACAGCAGATTACAGTATTACAGTGTGCCACAGAGCCTAACGCTGTTCTGCTATCCCAACCAGCCTGGGCTGTACAGTAGTGATCCTGGCCAGGACTGACCCCAAGATTTCTACAGCTAAAAACATGATCTTCTACTGCATCAGCTAAAAATCCTGACCTCTTAGCTTAGAGGTGGTAGCCTCTAGTCACGTTGTCCTCAAGAGTGGGGATAGAAGGCTTTAGGCTAGATACAGTGATTAAATCCTCATCACACGACTCAGCTAAACGTTCTTCTATCTGGAACAGGGAGCAAACAGTGTTTTTTTAATTTTTTTATTTATTTATTTATTTAATCATTTATATTCCGCTCCCTCCAGCCCTACGGCAGCTTGGGGCGGCTTACAAAACATTTTAAAAACAGTAAGTTAAAAGCAATACACAGAGTTACTAAAACATTGTAAAATAAACAATAAAAGAGGTCAAAACCACTGGAAAACACCGCCACCCCCACTCCCTCCCCCCTTTGTGGGAACAAAGGCCTGGACAAACAGCCAGGTCTTACAGGCCCGAAGAAAGGCCAACAGGCAGGGAGCTAGGTGAACTTCCTCTGGGAGGGAGTTCCATAGCCATGGTGCGACCACCGAGAACGCCCTCTCCATCGTGGCCCCCCGGTTTACCCAGGGGACCTCCAAGGCATCGTCCCCGGTAAATCGCAGAGGTCGCTCCAGGGCTCAGGGAGTGAGGCAGTCTCTCAAGTAGGAGGGGCTCAGACCGTGTAGGGCTTTAAAGGTCAAAAACCAGCACCTTGAATTGGACCTGGAGCGCTATAGGCAGCCAGTGCAGAGCCCAGAGCACTGGTGTAATGTGCTCCCAACGGCCCATCCCTATCAGGAGACAGGCTGCCGCATTCTGCACCAGCTGCAGCTTCCGAGTTGTCACCAAGGGCAGCCCTGTGTAGAGCGCATTGCAGTAATCTAGCCTTGAGGTGTTGAATGGATGGATGAGGGTGGCCAGATCGGAGTTTGAAACATATGGCTGGATCCTACGTACAAGATGTAATTGGTGAAAGGCTCCCTCTGCCACTGCCTCCACCTGACGATCCAGGCGGAGACCAGGGTCCAACAGGACCCCCAAACTCCGCACCTGTGGGGCCAGCGGGGGGAAGATCCCCTCCACAAGGGGGGCCATCACCTCAGCTGTCCTACCCACCAACATTATTATTAGTAGTAGTATTTATATAGCGCCAGCGATGTACCTGGCGCTTTACAAAGAATAAGATAGACACGGTCCCTGCCCGTGGGTTTGTTGAGAAAGCTGGATATCATCAGCATACTAGTGGCAACTCACACCAAGCCATCTCACGACCTCACCCAGGGGTTGCATATAGATGTTAAATAACAGCGGAGACAGAATCAAACCTTGCGGTATGCCACAAACAAGATCCCGGGGGCTAGATGTTTCTTCCCCCAGTACTACCCGCTGGCTTCTCCCCGAGAGGAATGATCCGAACCATCCTAAGACAGTCCCGTCCACCACCACCCCCAGGATCTGCAACCATCTCAGAAGCAACCCATGATCTACCATATCAAATGCTGCCTAGAGATCCAATGGGACCAAAAGAGGCCACCAGCACAGTCTCGGTGCCATATCCTGGACAAAAACCTGATTGAAAAGGGTCCAGAAAGCCGATGCTATCCAGATGGCCTTAGAGCTGCTGGGCCACCACCCGTGGGAAGGTTAGAGACAGGCCGATAGCTAGCGAGCGAGTCAACATCCAATGATGGTTTTTTGAGCAGGGGGCGCACCACTGCCTCCTTTAGGCAGTCTGGCACCTGCTCTCCCAAAGGGAGGCATTGATCACTCCTGCCACTGCCAGCATCGGTCCCAAAGTATCCCTGGAGGCTTTCGCTAACCAGCTGCATCACCTGACTTGTCTGTGTCAGTAGTGGATTAAGGAACTCAGTCTTTTGTTAGCAATAACCTATGCCTCAGACAGGCAGAGTTGGAACAGAGAGATCTTCATCATAATCCCTACGGTGCTGAATCCAGGAAAGTTGAGGCCTGGTGAATTGGTGCTTTGGACCCCCTTCTAACATAGGGATGTTTGACAGACACACCTTGACTCGTTAGGGATCTTCCATAGGCTGGGGCTCCCCACCTTTGGGCTCTGTGGACCGGGCCGTAGACCTCTCCTCTTTCCGTAGACTGTGTAAGACCTGGCTGATCTCCCGGGCCTTTGCCGAGGGAGACAGGATGGGTGTGTTGGGTTAGGGTGGGTTTTTATTGGTTTTACTGTTGGGTTATTTTAAATGTTGAGTTTTTATGATATTATTTGTTTTAAAATGTTGTTAGCCACCCTGAGATGCTGTGCAGGTGGGGGTAGCATAAAAAACACGAAATAAATAAACAAACAAACAAAAATTTTACTCCAGTGCTTCTCACTCTCATTGTCATTTCAAGTCTATTCCTGGTCGGGTCCTCTTTGAGGCCCCCCAGCACATGGGACCCGCAGTTTGCACGGCTCTGGATCTGTCCCTGACACATTAGCCCATGTTTGGAGTTGGAGAGTTGAAAACCAGGTTTGGCTTCCTTCCAGTGTCACACCAGTCCATGCCCTACTTTGCCAGGCTGCACTGTGGTCTGAGAACCGTGTGGTGGGTTTGATCCTGTGTTCTCAGACTGGGGTGCGTCGTAGGTTTTCTGGAGGTGGAGAGAGGCAAGAAGGAATGCAGCTGTCAAAACACCTAGCTTCTACCTGACTGAGTTAGGTGGAATCTCCAAAATAATGGGATGGCAAAGGGTGTGTGAGGGAGAATCAAGGAACGAAGGGGAGAGGGAGGAGAAGTGATAAAAGGTTGAGAAGGGGGAGAGGACTAGAGGGAGCTGAGTGTCTGTGTTGGTGGTTAATGGTAGTGTGTGTGGTGGTGGTGGGGTTCAGTTACCAGAGGCAAGTGGAAGGGGGAGGTACGTGTGGATCAAAAAAGTTTGAGAACCCTTAGGTTAGATCACATAGCACGGGCTTGTTCAGCTGTAGGTTTGGTGCTGGGTTTCTCAGGTCAGGGTGGATCCCCTGCGTGTGTTGATATATGGAACGGTGCTAGTTGCTAGGCATGATTCTGATTCCTGCATGGTCAGGGCCTTGGAGAATTTCAACAACGGCTGAGCCAACTGTAATCCCACAAGCAGGCAGGATTGTCCTTAATTTTCCACTGGTCTGTTTTTATTTATCCCGAGACTGATTAGCTTTTTACTTTTTGTGTAATAAGGAGGGAAGCACGACGAGTGAACAGTGTAAGATTGGATTCTCTTTGAGGAGGAGTGTGGGTAGCTGTGTTCATCCCATAAAGTAATTAATACATGGACACTCAGTTCAGATGATCTCTTTTATTGGACCAAGTTCTTTTGGTAAGGGTATTATGCAAGCTTTTGGGCCGTACAGGGCTCTTCTTCAGGCTGATAAGTCTGAATTATTATTCATTCATAATATTACTAATTATTGAGTTCTGACTTATTAGCAGCCTGAAGAAGAGCCCCGTTGGCTCAGAAGCTTGCATTATACCCTTACCAAATGAAGTTGATCATATGAACTAATTTTTTCGCCATCTGGATTGTCTTTATGTCCCATCCACATTTGAGATAAAGGAAATGAAACAGAATTGAAGAAACACATTAGGCTGTTTCCAGGACCGTTGCATAGACTAGTAGGAATGAGACTAAAACTGTCAGCATGTCTGCCCACATGAATGGAAGTTCCCCCTGTCTGGGGCAAACTTGACATTAGGATTGTCAACTCCCAAATATATAAAATCTGGTCGATGGAGGACACATGGTGGGTAGGATTGGCCAGACAGAGGCTTGTCCTGATGGGCAGGGAGATCAGTTTCAAGACAGTAGCAGGTCCCAGCACTAACCTTGCAGGAGGTGCCAGTCCAGACTCTTCTCTGGTGCCACAGTGCCTTGAGGACTGGACTGTACATAGCTCTGATCCTCAAAGTGCTATTCCAAGTACAAACTGGAGGCTTGTGATGGAGCACGCTGAGGGGATCAAACTGATCTGCTTCTCAAAGCATTCTGCTATGACCAGCCATGTTGAAGTGAATGCGGCATGTGCCAAGGACCAGAGCCAAAACTTATAGATTGCATTGGCTTGCTGGCAACCAACCAGCATGTGCAAAAATTAGCCGGATGGCGACCCTGCTCAGCATATCCATGTCATAGCCATAGCCATGGTAATTCGCTAGCCAGGCATAAAAGACTACTTGCCAGGCTGGGCCATGGAGAAGATAATCCACTCACCAGCTCAAAAAATACACTCTCCAGAGACAAACAGGCAAGTGGATTTTTACAGCCCTGACTATGGTCTCTAGGTGACTCAGTTTCAGCATTGTTAGAGACTGGTTCAGAATGCATTTTGCTCTAGGTTCTAAAGCCATGTAAAAGTCCAAACTGCAGTTCAAAATGCCGTTAAAGCACAAAACACAATGATCCATGCAAGGGGACAGTCGTGTTGCTGCATTCCTTGCAAAATCATCTCTACAGCACGGTGGGACTTGATGCAGAGAGACGTAGTTTCTCTGCTGACCCTGACTTTTCAAATAGGTTTACCTAAAATGAGTAGATAAATATCAACTTAATGTAACATCCTTTGAGAACAGCCTTACAGAATCCAACAGGATGGAAGGAAATAATAGGATTGCGTGGAAAATATTGTAAAAAGCTTTAGACTTGAATAAAAAATGAGATCTAGTTTATTCCACCATCATATAAAAATTAAAACAATCTCTTAAAAAGGTATTTTCTGTGATCATGTCTAGGGACATTACTGTCTGGGTTGGTCACTGCCTTGTGAGGCTTCCACTGAGTACCAACTGAACAGTACAAAGATATGATGGGGTTGAAAAGAATTGCCAGCACCGCCTTGTTTTAAAACAAATGTAAGATTTAGGTGTGGTTGCACGGATTAAGTGTAGGTGGAATAAATCATGCAAATGGTAATGAAACTTGAAAGCGATTTTGTTGCGCTTCAATATGTTTTGTCAGTCAGCCCTCTCCTCTGAAGTGGAAATGCCCAAACTGACACGAATTAAACCTCCTCTCCCAGCCCTTTCCTCCCGTGGCATTTCCAAAGGCCTTTTGAAAACTTCTGAATACCTTTTTGCCTGACCAGATTTTGCCTTTCATGTACTTTAGAAATCCCTTAATTCCTGTCCAGTGCAATGACACCCCTTGGAGAAGGCAAGGCCCTCATACGCATCTGTGACTCTCTTCCGTGCTTCGTAAAACTGCCCACCCCTTATCTCTTTGTCTAGCTGTCTTAAAAGATTTGGGGGGGGGGGGAGCTTAAATTTCAGCCGATGTTTGTGCCTTTTTTGGGCAATGAAACTTTTAATGGGCATCCATCGTCCCAAAAGAAAACATGCTGTCCCCAAGAAGAAGAAACATAGCTGGCATCTCAGGTTTTCTGTACGCTACTACCTTATTATAATCAGGACCCCATGTATCCGTCATTAGCAACAATGGTGGAAACGCAGAATACATAGCACACGTTATTATAGCGTGAATTTTGTTATAACATGGTGTGAGGCCTGGCTCCCAATGCATGTCGTCAGAAATGCAGGACACTTCAAGTTATAATTAAAATCACAGTGCAACTAAAGCCACAGGATTTAAGCTTTCTTGTTATAATGTGGTGTGATGCACGGGTTCCAGACACTGTTATAACAAAGTTACAGTGTATATGTCCCCCAAAACCTCTTAGACTGCCGTTATCAGTGACGCAGCAAGGCTATGGCAGGCTGGGTTCATATCTCAATTATGGGTACCCCTAAAGGCAAGGGGGCAAAGTCTCCCAAAGTGGCAGCCCTCCCAGCAGGATTCCCAGCCATCCTCAGCCCCCTCTCCAGGTGGTGGCGCCACTCTGCCCCCATGAGGAAGTTAGTTTTAAGAGTGGGAGGGGGTGGGACCAGCACTGTACCCCACCTATTCTGAAAACTTCCTTCTTGGCAGAACCCTTTGTAAGTGGCCTGAATGCTGCTAGGAAATTTTCAGAGTGGGTACGGGCAGAGTACTGGCCCTGTTCCTTCTCCCACCCTCTCTGAAAATTTCCTCGTGGTGCTCAGACTGCTTGCAAAGACCTCCCCCCAAGTTGACTTGCTTCTGTATCTTCTTTCAGCTCATGGCATCTATGCTAAAACCTCTCCCATTTTATGTCTTGCAGGTAGAGGATGCCATGCTGATGTTCGACAAGACCACCAACAGGCATAGAGGTAAGAGACTAGTAGTCTTCAGCTGCCACATTGTACAAGGAATGATTGCTCACGTTGTCTGGTGTAGGGCAGGCACCCAAGGTCTGGTTCGATCTGTGGCTCTACAAGCACCATTTGGGGCTGTGTAAGGAAGTTTTGATCCAACTCCTCATCTCCTGAGATCATGGTGTCCACATTTAGCCCTTAGATTTAGTCTGCATAAAGGAGTAGCTTGGATTGGATTAGGTTGTCCATTAGCAAACACAAAGCAAGCACAGTCATTGGTCTTTTAAAGGGGGTGAAACACGAAGCTAAATCCCATTTCTCAATGTGGCGAGTACCAGGGTCAAGTTGTCTGTGAGAAACTGTTTCTAAGCACAAATGGCCACCACTCTTAATTTTGGTGAAAGGTGGTGGCCATTTTGCATATGTGCAGTGATTTTTGTTTTCCTCACTGAGAACTTGGGAAAGATACCTTGGTGCTTGGTTCATTCTGAGACAAACGGGGATTTTGACAAGATATTGAGTAATCTTGATATTTCGTTTCAACCCTAGTCTTATCTCACCTCTTCTCTGCACTGTCTGCTGGAGGTAGGGGATGGGGGATAAGATATGGCCAAGATGCTTCTGAAATTGTCCTTCATTTGTTATTTCCTTGGACCACTTGCTGGTTTAGTTGATTATGGTAACGAGTGGGGCTCAGAGGGTTTCTGCTTAAATTCTATAGGTGAACCCACATGAGGGGTGACTTATGCATACCTCCTGTGTAGGCCTACACAATATGTGTGACTTTGTTACAGTCCAGTAGGGAGCTTGGGTCTCTAGCTCAAGCTGAAGAGATTCCCATCCTGGTGATAGGAAACACTCTGTTCGGGGAAAGTCCTTCCAGAAGGACAAGCATGGAGAAAGTGAGGTGTTATGCTCCATAGATTTGCTTGGGGAAGAAGGGTGCTTGTTGTATGCTAACTGTCCTAAGCATGGGAGCCAAGGTCCTGAGTATTTTAAAAATAAGAGTTGGAGAAATGTCTGGCGCACCAATTGTGAGTTTTCTATTTGATGCTGGTAGGAGAAATCTTTCATTTTTTTCTAACCCAAGACTATTACCCCACCCCACTCCCCTTCTTCCTGAAGCATCAAAGGTTCCTGCAATGGGAGGTGAGGTCAATGGGATGCTCTGGTGCCTGGGTGCTATGATAATTCTGTGTCAGGTGCCAGACTGGTGGGTCTTCTGAAGGAGTTTTCTCTTGGGTCAGAATAGCAGTCAATTGGGGGGGCTTTTTGCCTTCCCCGGCAGCATGGGTGTGGCTTGCTTGTTTGAGACACCTGGATTTTTCTGTTGTAAAGTTCTTCCATATTGTTTCAGGCATTGCCCTGCTCTGGTCAGCCCTGATGCTTGATTACTTGTTGGATGGATTTTTCTGTGGGGGTACTTGGGGTGTAGTGAATGCTGTGCTTATAGGAGGGGCTGAGGTTCCTTCCAGCTTTATATCTCCATGATAAAGTAGGAGGTCTAGAAGGTAACCAAGGAACAAGTGGGCACTGCCTGGAGACGGGAATGTTGGATCGGAAGGTATAGAATGGAAAGAGATGTAGGGAGATGCCAGTGGCTCTGACGTATATGTTTGCCAGTTTATACAAAAGTTCTTCACTTGCTTCCTCTTGAAGGATGAATATAGACATATGTGGCCTTATTATTATTATTATTTACTGTTTCTATAGCACTTTCAGTATTCATAGTGCTTTACAGTCCTTATCTAGTTCCCCCTCCCAACAATCCTGTGAAGTAGGTAATTATTATTCCCATTTTACAGATGGGGAACTGAGGCCAAGAGATAGTGACTTACCCAAAGCCACTCAGCAGGTGCCTCCACACAAGCTGTGGTGAGCTTGATCCCCGTGCATCCTGTAGCAGGCAGTCACTGCCACCACACTTAAGGGCCAGCACAGGGAACAGGACATACTGTCACACCGCCCCCATCCTATGGGGCAGCCAGGCAGGCGGGCCGTGACTAGTCCATTCCATCACACTCCGTGGCGGGCCAAAGCCCTGGCCGCATGAGCAGGGGCCCAGCCTAGCCCTGCCCCACCCCCTCCCTCATCCAGCGCACTGTCCTGCCCCCAGCTGTGATGTGACCACACAGGACTGGAGTTAGCGCCTGCCACTCAAAGCCCTGGAGTGGACCTTGCTCCACGACAGGGGAGACAGGGGCCAGACACATGAGTGGCAACACACGACTGTGCCTTGGGCAACCATCCCCCACTTTGGGTAAGGCTGTTACATGCTGCGTCCTTGGCCTTTTTTCCAAGGATGCAACACATAGCAACCAGCTGCCCACCCTGCCCATGGTGGGATGAATATCTGGTGGCTGCCAGGCACACAGTGTACTGCATTGTATGATAAGGCTGCCTGGAGTGGGTAAGGCTGCCCAAGGCGCAGTAAGCGCATTGTGTATGCACCTAGTGAGTTCATGATGGGATTTGAACCCTGGTTTCTCGGGTCCAAGTCCAACACCTTATCCTAAACATGTGTTTAGGGTGGCATTTTTCTACTTTTCAAAGTCAATTAAAGTTTTCCTGTTTGACTTGGTTGGGACCAGAGTTGTGGAAACCCTAAGCTCTTTAGAAACCCGTACCTGCAGCCTCCTCCTTGCTCTGAGTTTCCTGCTCTGCTGGTATTTTTAGAGTGAACAAGTGGTTTGAGGTGAGTGCGTGGCTCACAGGAAGCAGAGCTCTGAGCATCTCAACATATCGCTTTACTGAACCAAACTTCTCGAAGGCAAGTAATAAGGATGCATTCCACGGGGATTTAAGGGAACCATTTGGTCCAATTATCCTTGATGGAAGGAGCTGAGCGGATGCACTTCAGTTATGTGAGATTCTAGTGCCAGCAATGGAGCGGATATTCTTCCACCATTCCCACCCCCTGCCCAGGATTTCCAATTCTCTATCTCCGCCCTTTAAACTGGTTTTAATCTGCGAAGGTGACCGTTCGGAAAGACGTAATGAGAGGCTGTTCAACAGGGAAGCAGCGAACAGCCCTAGCATGTTTTCTGTGTGCAGTTCTCAGCAGGCAGTGTAGCCACAGGCTGTAAAATGGAAATAATAATGAGGGCACTTTGGTTTCAAGCTCTGGGCTTTGATGTCTTGGGGATCTTTTAGGGAGTCCATTTCTTTTTTTAAAGGGATTAATTAATGCTCCTGAGGCAGGTGGCAATAACTTTTTTTGATTGACACTTCTTGCCTACAGCATTGCCAAAGTAGGAGCAAGGCTTACCACCACAAGTCACTTCCACACCCATCGGCTCTGTCATCTGTGCTTCAGGTGTTGCCTTCTGACAAAGATCAATAAATGTAACGGAGAAGAGTTGATGTCAACTCCTAGCCACTAAGGGAAGGAGAGGGGTTGCGTTCAGCTGGAAATATGAGCACAGCTTTGGTCTCCAGACCTCTGCGGGAACTGAAAACTGCTATGTGACACACACTGTCGGATCCCATCTGACATCCGCACTCCATTATTCAAGGAACTAAATAAACACATAGTCCCTGCTTCCAAGAATTTACAACAGCGGTGCTCAACTTAAATTGGTGGGGGCTGCAACAATAAATTGATTGGGCTGCACGCCCATCCTGTCCCTTAGCCCAGGAATTCCAGCCCTCTGACACAAATTTAAATTGATTCCATTTACATGTAACAGGGGCAGGCAGTGAGACAGGCACAGAGAGTCTGACTGCGTCTGCTGCCTTGCTGGGGGGGTTGGGGGGGCGGAGGTGAGCTTAGCCAGCCTGGCCTCCAGGACCTATTGCTTCTTGCCGCCGGTGCCTTGTGCACGCACGTGGTGCGACCGGTCCAGAGGTGCTGCTATCAAACACACGACACCCAAAATGCAGCCAGCCTATTAAGCGCATTATGCCATGAAAAGACACACACACACATACTTGAAAAGCAACTGAACAGCACAACTCTCAAGGAAGCTCTGGATCCCAGGACGATGCAGTCAATCAATAATTTAATAATAATTTTTTGTAGATGTAGATTGATAAACAGAGGTAGATGGAAAGATAAAAAGCTGAAGCTGGAGCTAAACGTTTCGGCTTTCGCCTTCGTCAGTAGCGCACTGGGTTTCAAATGGTGCCCAGAGATAGGTGACAGTTAGAGGAATACTGTGGCTGTCACCTATCTCTGGGCACCATTTGAAACCCAGTGCGCTACTGACGAAGGCGATAGCCGAAATGTTTAGCTTCAGCATCAGCTTTTTATCTTTCCATCTACCTCTGTTTATCAATCTACATCTAGTAAAAATTATATCTCCATATGCAGTTCAGTTGTGCCCCCACCCCATAATCAGTTCATTTGCGCCCCCGCCCCCCATATAATCAATTCACGCCGCCCCCCCACCCATAAGCATTTAATTTGCACCCCCGGGGTAGCATGAACTAATTATATGGGGGTGCAAATGAACTGGTTATGGGGGGTGGGTTTAAAGACAGTATTCCTGTTAGCAATAACTTCATTAAGAAGAGTTAATGAAATAGCAGCCATAATAATCTCAAAACCATATTTGCAGATTTTCCAAGGTAGAATAGATATTGCTTTACATCCTAAATTCCTACCTAAGATAGTATAAGTAAGACAGTTGTGAGAATGTGGCCCTTTTACACGGGCCTCTCCCACCCATGAACACACAGATTTCTGCGTGTTCATGGGTGGGGGAGCCCTGTGTGAACAATGTGGCGCACATGCCCATGGTGAGTGGGTGTGCGTGCACGCACGCCTAACACACATCCCCACTCACCCCCCCACTCGTCCCCACTTACGGAGCAACCAGGGAAAACAGCGATTACTCCATGGGTGGGGATGCGTGTGCAGCCGTGTGCATGCCCCGCCCACACGCTGGTGTGCCCATAGACCCCACACACACACACACATACCTGGCGGAGTCATTTAAAAACAGCCGGTGAGGAGGCACTCGAAGAAGAACAGAAGGTTGCTGCTTTGTAAACAAGGTTATTTGAGATGGCACCTAACATTCTCACAACACCCACCCTTCCAGCCCCGCATGGAATTTTCTTATATTCCTAGAAAGGGTTAGAAGGAACTGTCATTCTGAGGGGGAGGGTGCTTTTTATACCAGAAGTGCTTGAGAACATCACATGGTCTATTATTTGAATAGGGTGAGCGTGCACAACCCAGTTGTGAGAATGTTGGGAGCCAACTCGAAGAACGTTCTTTACAAGGCAACAACCTTCTGATCACTCACATGGGGAGGCATTGTTTGTAAACAAACAGCTTTATCTCCCAGTCCAATCCGTGTCCTGGTGTCCCAGCAGCACTACTAGGACAGAGGCAGATAAGGAATGGGGACCGGAGCCAGGGAGGGAAGGCAGAACTTATTGGGGGAGAAGCTGGCTGCAGCTTGCCTCCCAGCCAGGCAAACGCAGGGCCCCAGCTGGCCACGGGACCATGTGCAGCCGCACATCTGGCACATGCCTGGGGCCAGCCCTGCTCAGAGGTGGGGAACCTTTCCCCTCCTAGTGACCACATTGAAAATGAGTACAAACTCTGAGGGCCACATGAAAGTTGGGGGCAGGAGTTTGTATGCTTTCATCTCGGCTCCCTTACCCTGAGCTCGCTCTTTCACTCCTTTTGGGGTAGCAACTGGAGCCAGGAACTGGAAAGGGGCCAATAAAAATTAGCTGTGGGCTGCATTTGGCCCTCACAGCCTGAGGTTCCCTACCCCTGCTAACCTCATCCACAGTCAAACAGCTCAGGGAAAGATTGCAGCAAGGGTTAAGCTGGTTTAAAGACCCCTTTGTCTCCTTATTTCACTGTACGATGATGGGGAATCTTAGACTACTGCTTTTCTACCTAACAGTAACTCCAAATGTCCTTACTAAACAGATACTTACCTTGGGTGCTATCTGTTCACTGTTTTCCATTCTGATGCACTGTGCATTGTCGCACCTACCGTATGCTAAATGTAATACTGTACAGTCTCGGTTACCAGGAATTAAAAACTGGACTTGTTGCTTTATTAATTTTCCTGAAGGCTTGGCTAAATGATCCAATAGGGTGAATGAATTGTCAAAGCCTATGTAAAAATATAGAGAGTGAGAAATCCAATGACTGATCTTTGAACTACATTAGGCACCAAATCTTCTTAGCATAATAACTGGCTGATTCTGATGCTGATATGAATGGTTGATGCTGAATTCCTTCTAGATAGAGATGATGCCATGTGTCAGGGGAAAATAATTTCCCAGAGACTTGAAATTAGGTTTCAAATATGGCACATGCCTTCGATGGCACCATAATGGGGTCTGCAGCATGATCTATTATTATAGTGTGACGTGGGCCCATGATAATAGTTAAGGCAGAGACAGCTATCTATCGAAATGCCAAAACTTTAAACCGCTAGAACTGCTAAACCCCTTGAAAATCCCATTTTAAGAAATCAGTGTGCGAAATATTGTATGGGGATATTGTTATGGTTACAGAACGTTATGTGGGTTTGAGTGAGGGGGGCCTCAAGTTATAGCACCTCAAAGGCAAAATGAAAGTTCTTTCAACCTATTCTTGCTAGTCTCGAGCTCTCTCGTGTCAGCTTGTATTAAGCTGAACATTTGCATAGAGCTTTTTTCATGCATCCTTTCTGCTTGTAGTTTGTATTATTCTCTCAAACGAATAATTTTTAATGTATAATTACTGCCTGTTGCCTAGGTCTGAAATGGAACTCTCTCAGCATCAGAGAGTTGTTGGGTGACACTGGCTGCAGTACACCGTTCCCTTCTTCAGCAGCTGGGTGATGTTTGTACCCCTTGGTGACTCTGGTGAATTAAAGTAGTTAGAGAAGTGGCCTAACCTTCATTTTTCAAAGTGGCCCATGGGAGGGAAACTTTCCCCACCCCTTATTTCAATTAATGTTTTTGTGCATAAAATATTAGTGAACCTGGAATTCTTGAGTTCTCATCTTTGTTCTGCCCCTTGTTTAAGCCTTGCCACATGTAACCACCATGTAGACTCCTGTTTTTGTTTAGGAAGAGAGGCATTGCCAGACCAGATCAGAGCTGCAGTTCATCTTGTGAAGTATCATTGCACTAATCATCATTGCTAGTAATCAGTAATTACCAAGGATCGTTGTAGTAAACAACGTGCTTTGCTTGCTTCTCCCCATATGTTCCCTGGAGTGTAGGATAGAGATGTTACGCTGCACACAACCCTCTGCTTCAACACTAAACATGTTAAATGGAAAATAAGGGAATTGGACATGGCTTGTGGTTTCTTCCTCCAATTGGAAACAGATCTTGAGGGCATATGAAATTTGTCTTTTAGACCGTAGCCACTTAAGTGTTCCTGTGTTTACTCTCCGGGATGGAGGGAGGGCGCTTATTTGATTGATAAAAGTTATTGTCTTAGCCACAAAAGTGTCAGTGTCTTGGAGTAATGTATAGAGCTCATTTGTTTAGGGAGACTGCCAAGAAGTTTAAAGTATCTGAGTAAAATCAAGAACTGTTACAAGCTCTGGAAATTAGCACAGGGACGAAAGCCAAATCTGGTTCCCTAGAATGCCAGACTGCTGGCTTGAGTGTCTTACCTCATTTCCTATCTCCATGGCAGAATTAGGAGACTGATGCTCATGGCCCAATCCTTGTACATTATTCATTATGCTTAGTCAGGGAATTTATTGACTTTTTTGGTTGCTGGTTGGCGTGGCTTCTATAGAATTCTCCACACCTTGTCTCCTCTTTGTATTTTTGGAAAATCCAGAATACTTTAATCTCTTCTGGAGCAAACAAGGGCTGATATTTTAATTTTGACATCTTAAATCGAGGCCCCATGAATTCTGAAAACCATTTGTTTTGTCCCCCCCTCCAATTCTGTAACCAGGAATCCCAAATTCTGTAAGTGGAAAATCCAGATTGAGAAGAGCAATTTATGCAAATTTTTACCACTGAAAATTATGCTATTTTTAAAAATACAAATGCATTTCCCAGCATGCTGTTGCATTAAGTTCGGACACCTTGTGACATAAAACAAAATGCCACATAGGCCTCTCATCTACGGGCTCTTATCTGCAGCAGAAGATTGTGAGCTGCTTCTTTTCAGGTAGCTGTGGCAGCAGGTGCCATAGCTTTAAAATATATGCAAGCATCTCATAATGTTGACGTCCTATTGTCTAGTTCACATTGCCAGCATTCCATTGGCTAGTTTACAGCGCTCCCCTCTCAGGCTGTAATTCTATAGTGCCAGAGGCAATTCCTGCAACAGTTTGGATGAGTGGCGAATTTCATAAAAATGCCTGCAATCGCAGCAATGTAGAATTCACAGGGCCGTGCCCTAAGTTAAATCAAAAGGAGGAAGGACAAAGAATGCTTTATAGTGTGCAGCATTTCAAAGGGGAGAAGGGGAATTATTTATCTGGTTATGTACAGAGAGGGAGAAGCTCAGAACTGTAAAAATAACCTCTATTGTATGAAGCTGATGGACACAAAAGAAAGGAGGAAACGATTGTGTGTGTCTCTTCTGTGGAAAAGGGGTTGGTTTAAATTAACTTTGTTGACAGAAGAGAAAGTGTTGTCTATGTATGTATGTATGCTTGGTTGGAAGTATTTTCATATAGTAAGCATTGATAACTGGTGAAGTTGTACTTTTGGATATCTTAATAATAATTGAATTTCTGGTCTTATTTTTGTCTATGATTATTGTTGCAGGTAACAACAATTCTCTTTAATTAAAAAAACCTATTGTGATTTACCTTCCATGGTGGGCAATGTCCTGATTTCCAAGGATAGTGCATTGGCTTTGTAACAAGCCCAGCCTCCCTGGTTCAATCTCCAGGAATTATATTATCACTGTTGAGCCCAGAGCCCTCCCAAATACAGTGTAGTGGGTTTAAAGTACTTCTGGGTATTTGGATCCATTTCCGAAGTTCTGAATAGTTGGTCCGAGTACTCAGAGGCAATTCGGTATTCTTGCCAAAGCTTCAGACTTCAGAGACTGAAGCACAGAACGTTGGGAAACTTCGGAAAGTTGTTGCAGAATTCTTGAACCCACACCACAGCCAAAGCACTATGCAGAAAACCACTACCCAGAAAAGCAGGCTAGCAAGAGTGGGGAAATCGCTCCAGATGACAACTCCAAAAAAAGTGCAACTGCATGGAGAAATAAAAACAAAACAAAAGAGTTGTTTACCCACAGCATGGCCCACCATCAGCAGTGAGTGCACCACTGTAACATTATGCCAACCAAGCAGTGCGCAAAAATGCAGGCTAGCAAGGGACGTTCGCTCAAGAAGAATACAACAACCCCCGCAAAACAGTCTGCAACTGCGTGGAGAAATAAATCCCACCAAAAAAAGTCAGCAAGCCCAGGCCCCAGCAGCAGTCACAAAATTAAGAAACCAGACATTTACACCCCTCC
>QEPC01007512.1:6747013-6762297 GCA_003113815.1 Sphenodon punctatus | reverse complement strand
TCCACCCGCGCAGCCTGGGAGGGGGAGGGGGGAGGAATTAATTGTATTTCATTGATTTCAATGGGGACACAGTGCCCCATTGAAATCAATGAAATAAAACCGGTACCGGATACCGGATTTAATCCAAGAATCCGGTTCTTTGAGAACCGGAAACCGGTAAATCCGGTATCCGGTAATTGCCCCGGGGTCCCACCCCTACTATGCAGCACAGTCAAATTCACCAAAGAGAATGGACAAAATGGTTGCAGTGCAGACACTTTTTTTTGCCCTGCCAGCCAATTGAAAAGCTGACTATCTGACTTGGCCAGCCAATCAAAACTTGCCATCTGGCTTACCATCACTCAATTGTCCCCTTTCATATCCCCCTCCTACCAAATATGGCACTAAGTTTCATTTCCAGAAGAAGGGATGTTCAACTGTCCACCAGCCCCCCACGCATGCAGAGGTTTCCAAATAACAGCTTTGGTCCTTGGAACTTCGGAATTTGGCCTTTCCAAACTAAATACCTTAATATTCGGCAAATTCCACAGATCTCTGAAGACTTTGTTTCAGCCCTAGTTAAAAGCCTGTGTGGTCGTGTTGCCCTCCTAATGAGAGGATAGAAGCTCTACTGCTGCCATCAACACCTGGAGCTTTTCCTGTGGCTCAAGCAGCAGTGGCCTGGGTCACCTTGGGTTTCCATCAGCAGGTTCTTTCTGCTGATGGGCACAGGCCTGACCGTGAATATAGAGCCTCTCTTTACTCTGTTGGCAAACTCTCTGCCAGATCAGGCCCCATGCCTGCAATGCCATCTGAAGTGGATGGATTTATTCTAGGCTCTTCTTTTGGTAGGTGTTGGTTAAAGCAGAAGTTGTTTTAAAAAGCAGACAATGATATGCGAGTCCTTCCTTGTTTCCTGCCTCCAAGACTCTTGCCCTTTTCCATATTGATCTCAAGGTGATCCTGAAGTACATTGTGTGTGTGTGTGTGTGTGAGAGAGAGACTGTGCTAATGTAAGTACTTTCCAAACCACCAGGCCTCTGAGAAACATTTATTTTTGTGCTGATGCTGAGAATGTGGTAGTGTGGCTCCGATTTGGGTGCTTCTTTTTTCTCTGTTCTGGAGGAGGATGAGATATTGTGTTTGGAACCCCTATGTTATCAGCTGTGAGCTTGAAGAGTAAGCCCTTGCAGGATGGATTCTCCTGTCAATAACATCTTTCCATAATCTTATCTGGTGGAAAGTTAACTACTGGCATTTAGGGCTGCATATAGAGAGGGCACCGTTGGCTTCTGCAGCACCTTTGTACCTGAATGCAAACTGGCAAAAGCCCCTTTTGTAGAAGCAGGAAAGCAACTTGTTTTCTGGTCTTTAGTGACTTTGATTTTTTTTTTTTAACAGTCTGGTTTTATGACAGGCACTCAGTAGTTCTTTCTTCATATTAGCGTCCTTGCATGAGCTGTATGAAACGGATCTGAAGCGAGGACAAATTATTCATTTAGAAATCACTGAGAGTGCCGTGACGTTGCAATGCAAGTAGAAAAAGACCTTGCCAAGTTGCGTGCACAGAACACATCCACCGGTTAAACAGAGTTGGTGGCTCAGTCCTGTGAGGTGCTGAACAGGCAGTTCAGAGCGCTCAGCAACTTTACAAGTGGCCCCTGGAGAATCAGCCACTTTATTGGGGCTGCTTCTCAGGGACCCAATTCAGTTTCATTCAATTATGCTTTATTGGCAGGACAGACTGTACAAACGTTGCCAAGATATAAGGAAAGTCTCGACCCCTTCTTGGTAGCTGTCAGGAAAAGGCTCACATACAGCGAGGTCACAGTTTTAAACTCCTCTGCCTAGTTGGCATTCCTGCTTTTCCCATAATGCAGTGCTATTTCTGCTTTCTCCCAAGATCTTTATGATCCCTGATGGTTTGAGGAAGTATTTTTCTCGTACTTCCTTTATTTGGGGCGTTTGTGGATCAGCCTCTTCTCTGTTGCGTTGTTTGCGCAGTCACTTCTCTCTGGCTGACAATGGATGGTGATGACTGATGCTTGCGTAGATAGTTTTATTTTCTGCCCAAGTGGCTGGTTAAATAGAAGTGAAGCTGTAAACACGGGTTCTTTAAGTTTGCCAAATAGAGGTGAAAAGAAGATGGAAATAACACATTAAATGCAAGTCACCTTTGGTTTTGTGTATAATTTAAGTAATTTTTTGGGATGGTGTCAGAAATCTAATGGGATTAGGCTGTGGGCGTGGAACCATCTCCCTCCTGCAGGCCACTTTGAAAATTAGAGTAACCTCATAGTTAAGTGTGGTGGGTGCTTATGTTGTGTGCTAATGATGCCTAATGAAAGTATGGAGGTCGGGGGCAGCGGGGAGGTCCAGTTTATGCATCTGTGCCATGGATTAATTCCCTATTCTTGAGCACGTGCCCTCATTTCCACTCTCCTCCCCTTAATTTACGTTCAGTGATTGAGAGAATGAACTGGATCCATAAGCCAGAAACAGGAATTGGAAAAGGGCCAAATTAAAAATCAAACACAAAACCCAGCTCTGGTCCAGATTTGGTCCATAGGCTGGTGGTTCCCCACCCCTGGATTTAGACGCTTGGGAATGGCTGCAGCTACCATGTTCATGCTGATCTTGTGCCAGTCTGCAACGCCTTTCTTTTGACCTACCATCACACTTTTTAATGTTGTCTCTCTATTGAATTCTCTGTCATCTACAATTTACACTTCCTCAGAACTTTGCCTTCTAAGATGTCCCACCCAAGTCTTCAAACTGATGGTCAAAGAATGTGAGTTCTCATTTCTTGCTTTAGCTAGCAATCTACTGCCCATTCCAACCTTCTGGGGAACCCATTCATTTGTGCAGTGATCTGTCCTGATTCAATGCTAAAACCACATTTCTGCTGCCATGATTCTGTCTTCATCTATTTTTTTTCCAGTGCCCAGCCCTTCCATATGTTAGTATATTTTGCACCAGTGCTTGAATAATCTTCAATTTTGTTGAAACTTTAATATTTTGATCATTCCAGATTAGGATTAGGTACCTCATGCATTATTTGCCTGCTACAGTTATGACACTTATTTGTTGGTTTTTTAATTTAAATTTCTATCCCTCCTAAATCTGAAATAACAGGCTCAGGATAGGTTACAGTAAAACTGAATTGTATAAACAATTAAAAAGGATTAAATAAAACCAATTCAAATTTACCCATCCCCGGCCACCAAAAGCACACCTAAACAAAAGCTCTGTTTCTGGACCATGTTCTGACTAACTGTTAATTCAGTGTAGTTGGGCCTTCTGTTTTACTCCTGAAGAGTTCACATGAACGAAGTGCAAAACTGAAGTTATTCAAGAGTGGAAAGAGGAGTATCTACTCCTGAAAAATCAAGAGTACATACTCTCCTTGTATTTTGAAGTAATTGTTCGTGTGAATGCTTATCAGTGTGAGGGTGGTGACCTTGGTTTCAGTGGTCATTACGTCTCAGCTGAGGAACCCTCTGTTTATACTGTTCATCTGAACACTACCAAAGGGGACTATTTACTTTGATTTAATCAAATCAAAGTTGTTACTTTACTTTACACTGTTCATCTGAACACTACCAAACTAGTGCAGTTATATAATTGAATGAGTGAAACTGAAGTAGTTATAATTGAATAAGAAATTGAAGTAGTTACTCCGGTTTATCTCTGGCCACATTTCAACGAACACGTAAATCAATTTGGTTAGCACTTAACTCTCTTGTAATTTTAAACCGTTCACACGTCAAGTGAGTTAAACCGACAGCATTCAGGAGTAGGAGGCAAAGTCTGTACTCCCGAAAAATTAGTAATAACAGAAGTGTTCATATGAACACTCGGTACTGTTGTGAGGAGAATGCAGAATGCGAATGTATCCGAGCCTGCCTGTGACAGGTAGCCTCTCTGGGAGACATAGCAGACCCCTCTGACAGGCTGGAGAGGCAGGGTGTGCAGCACTCACCTTTTTCATTTTTGTGTTATGGGTTTAAAACCCGTTTGTTTTGGTGTTTCTGTTTTTTTTTAATTGTTGTTTTATTTTTCATTTATTTTCATAAAAAATAAATGTAACAAATCACTGCACATGAGCAGTGGCCAGTGTCACTGGGGCTGTTCTGCGCATGCATGGGCCTTTTCCAGAACAGTACCGATGCTGTCGGTGTCATTTTGGAAAAGGGCGCCCATGCACAGAACGTTCCAGCAACCATTTTGTGCATGCAGTGATTTAAAAAAACACATTGAAATTAAAAATAAAAACCAAATAAAAAACCTAACTCACTGTGCATGTCCAAAACAGCCACTAGACCATTTTCTGCATGCACACCCTTTTCCACCCCCCCACCCCCCCGCAGCGGTCATTTTGTGCATGCACAGAGATTATAACAAAAAACAAAATTAAAATGAAGGAAAGCAAATGTCTGTCGTTTGCTTATTGATTCCTTTTCAGAACATTAGTTACTAAAATGAATGGGGCTCCATTCATTTTAGCAACTAATAAAAAGGAAATGAATTGCACATCCCTACTGGAGAGGAGTCTGCCCCCGACTGTGATATCACTTCCAGAGGTGGTCTGTCACGGGTGGGCTGAAGAGAGCTGTGGCAGCTCCTGCAATCTGCAAAGGATCTGCAAGGGTTGGTGGGATGGAGGTGAAGCTGACTGCACTGGTCTCCTCCCGCCCATAACCTGCTGAGGCTGCCTGTCACAGGTGGCTGAAAGGTCCCATGACCAACCCCTCTGCTTCAGCTCAGAACATGGAAGCATCTCCCGGGTTGCTGTCCTGCTCCTTCAGTCCATCCAGGGACTCCCCATGCCCCTCACTGCTTGCCACCCTACTGCCAAGCCAGGGAGCCCTCCGTCTTTGCTCCATTGCCACTGCCGAGCGTGGGGAGCCTTTCACCTTGGTGCCTCTGTCCCACTGCTGAGCCAGGGAGCCCTCTTCTGATCTGGGGAGCTCCTTCCACCTCTGCCACTCCACACTGGTGCTGCCAAGGTGGGGAAGACCTTGCTACCACCTCCAGTGCACCCTGGCCTGCTGGTGCTGTAAGGATGCAGAGTCCAGGTGGGGTTAACCAGGGTAACCCAGCACTGGAGTGCTGTGCCTGGGCAGAGGGGTTTATGCCAAATGGTACATTCCCCAGTCAGCTATTTGGCAAGGAGAAGGAGCAATTTGGTTTTACTGAGGGTCTATGTTTTAGAAATATTTTTTAAAAGAGACTAACAAAAATTCCCACTGACATCTGTCACTTTTTATAATTCTGAGGGGTGGGTAGGGAGATAATTTTCAAAATTGCCCTGCGACAGCACTGGTGTTTTTCTGTTAGTTCTGAACTCTGTTTAATACTCTGCTGTGCTATCTGTTTAAACATATCTGCCATATCAGCAGTCAACAGGATGTCAAGTGACTTCATAGGATCCTTGTCTCTAGGGATAGAGGAGGAAATTGCTCAAATAGGATTAGTTACTTCAGTTTCATTAAACCAAAGTAGTTACTTGGGTTTAACTGTTCATCTGAACACTACCTGAAGTGGAGTAGTTACTTTGGTTTAATTAAACTGAAGTAGTTATTCAGTTTACCTCTGTTCGTCTGAATGTGGCGTCTGTCTGAATGTGGCTGCAGGCTCACACTATGGCAAACCTGAGAGGTCAGGGGGTTCCAAAGCTGGGCAGCAGCCATTGAGAACTCCTCTCTGTACATGTCACATCAAGAGCAGAGCCAGAAGGCTACTCCCAGCTAACCAAAGAGACTGCAGTGGAGCATACGGAAGGAGGCAGCAGTCCGTAAGGTATGTTGGGTTTGATCACTTTCATAGTTCTTTGCTGTCTTTTATAGAACTGAGATATATGGGGGATGCCATTTTGATTACAATTCTCTATCAATGACGGCCCTGCTATCCACATTTCCTTCCTTCATTAATTTTGTTTCCTTCATACTTGTAAAAAGGCTGTTTGGACTTTCCAACTTCATAGTTTATTTGAAAACTTCTACATTATCAGAGCATCACAGATTTAACATTCTATGTCCCTCCCATTTTTAAAATATACTTTGCTAAAGGATTCAGGAAAAATCTGTTCTCTATAAAGGTTAAAAACTTAAGGAGAGAGAGTGTAACTCTTGTCGGACATTAATTTTAAAACAAGTGGTCGCTCTTAATCTGTCTGCTAGGCCATCCAACAAGTTGTCATAATGAAGAGCATTCTGCTGTATTGATCACTTACAACATGTCCCAGATTGTACCAGCTATTATCTTTTGATTGGAATTTGAGCATGATAAAATGCAGTACAGTGCAGTAACAGCAGGTAAGATTTTCAAAGGAACAAATGGCAACTCAGCACCCAGATTCCATTGACTATGATCTGGGAGGAGAGTGGAATTTTCTAAAGGATGTAGGAGCCTAGGTCCCATTTTCATATGTGACCAAAGCAATTAGTGTCAACCACAGTGTCCACAGCCACAGGCAGCCTGTTGTGTACGGACTGCAACAGCACGCAGAGTAGGGCTGAAACGACAGCAGGTGTTTTTTGTTCCGTCCTGAAATATTGACCTTTTGGTGACACTTTTGGACATTAGTCAGTACTTCCTGCTTCTGGGCCCGTCGGTATCAGCACTTGCAATTTCCTATCATTTTCCGGTAATTTCCAGTAATGCTAATAATACCGGAAATTACCAAAGTCTACCAGCCAGAATGATGCTGGGCCACATTTAGTGCTGACACCACGCTGTGTGCTTTGGCTTCGGTCTATAAGAAGTAGGGTTGAAACAAGATTTCACCCAATTGAGTAAACTCAACGAAATCCCAGTTCTCTGTTTGTCTTGGGACAACTGGAATTTGTGATCCAGTTTAGTTTGTCTTGGGACAAATCGAGAACCTTTGGCCAGAAATTTAAATAAATGAATATCACTGCATCACCAGGCTGTTTCGTGCATGCAAAGTGAATTTTTCTTATTTTTAATTTCTCGCCAGGAATTTGTCCCAGGCTTGGGCAGTTAATGGGATATCAATCCTGGTGCCTGAATGCGCAAGAGAGAAAAAATGACTGCTCGTTCAGCCCTAATAAGGAACCACCCTGTGAACAAAGGGGGAGGACAAGGAAGCTCCTAGAACTTCCTCTTCCCTCTATTAAGGACAGGCAGCCATTCCATCTTTGGCTTGTCTTGCTCACCCTTAAACCTCTGCTCCACATACAACTCTAGTTTCTGGTTCCCTACTCCATCTTCAGCCTTCATACCCAACTCCAGTTCCTGGTTCCCTTTTCCAGCTTTGGTCTTCACACCAGCTCTAGTTCCTGGTTTCCCTCTCTGACCTTGACTCCCTGCATTCTGCCCCTGTGTTATTATTTTTATTTATTTATTTATAAACTTTTACCCCGCCCCTCCTGCCATGCAGCTCGGGGCGGCTTCCATCAATTTTTAAAATACAATAAAAACAATTTAAAATAACCATAAATATTATAAAAATAATTAATTTACAGGGTTATCTGCCTACCCTACAGACTACCTCATGGGAACGGACCCAGGCTTATGATTGACTCCATGTTTGGACTTACTCTTGCCCTGGTGAGTGCTTACCCAGAACTTGTACCATGCGTGGGCTCACTTCTGACACGTGCCCAGCCTTACATCTTACAGTGACGCACTTAAATTCAATGAGATTTAGGCTTATAAAATTTGATTTAGTAATCCAGAAAACCACTTTCAAGCAGAGTCTGTATTTTCAAAACAACTAAGGAAAATATGGATCTAATATCTGTTATATTTAGCATTGCCACTCCCATTTGGACTCAGGGTCCAACCACAAGAGGTGGTAACCCTGGTCGTAATGTGTCTGGAGCAGTTGGCACAGGGAAAGGGGAAGAACAGTAAAAATAAATGTTGTATTGCTACAGTTACTAGATAAATGAGCCGACAGTATTTTTCGAAATGGCAAATTTGGCAGGAATGCTTACATTCACACACACACACACGTGCACGCGCACGCACACGCACACACACGCGCACACACACACACACACTCTCTCTCTGTAGGGTTGCCACCTATGCAAATGTTTAAGGAACACTTATGAAACATACATGTTGCAGGCCCTGCGTTGGTGCTAAGCAACCCTGCATAAGCACTTAATTAAAATTGCATGATAGATCTAAAGGGTGGTATTTTCATAACTGCTCAGCTTAGGACTCGTTCTGCTCTCATTGAAGTGAAGGGGAGAGCCACAGGAGTGAGTTTGTTGTGCAAGCTCTTCCTTTGCAGATGGCGACATCTGTTTCCTACATTCAGTCTCTTGAGTGAGCTTTACCAGACCAGTTGTAAGGCTTTGCAATAAGAATTGTATTCCAAAGCTAGCTAGGGTGGCCAGATAGGCAAATGTTAGATGACATTTATGAGAAATACAGGTTGCAGGGCTGCATTGGTTCTAATGCAGCCCTGCAACCTGTATTTTTCATAGCAATGCAGCCCTGCAACCTGTATTTCTCAAAAGTGTACTCCAAAATTTGCATATCTGGCCACCCTAAAGTGATCACATTTCAGCCCAACCTACCTTGCTATATTTATCAGAGGGCACACTCATCTATTTAGGCGTTTCATTGATGGAATGATCTGTTCTTGCACTACTGAAGGAAAAGCAATCCCAGTGCGTTATCCTGATTTGAGATATTAATGTCTTGCACGGCTTTCGTTTGGTATGGTAACTGTGTTACAGCAACATGTACCCCAAGAGCTAATACCTACAAAGCAGGAGGTCTTTGGTTGAACTTAGTTAGGAATATTAGCTGTTTCTTTGTGGAAAGAGAGAGGTTCTAACCTATTATTTCTCTACTCCAAAAAGACGGGGGGGGGCGGGAGTGGAGGGGGAGCTTTAAACAGTCTGTTAGATCACTTTCTTTACTCCATAAAATTTGATAGAGCCTGTTTTAAAATACCAGTTAAATCTTGAAAGGATTTAGTAATTGGGGGAAAAAAGTTTATTTTGTTATCCTTGCAAGCTCTAGATAAAATCTTGAATCCAGCATTAGTTATTGATCTGGACGGTTGGAAAGAATCTCTCAAGATGATGTCCTTCTAACTTCATTATGTAAGAGAGCTCTAAAAGGCATCCCAGCTCCCTGCCTAGCATGTCAAGCAGGCGAGACCAGGCTGAAGTTGTGTCTCTCCTTGCTAGTTGATCCCTAGAATGACAACGCAGTGGCCGAGTGAGGGGCTTTCCCCCTACCGTTTCCATTGAATTATGCTGACTGCTAGAAAGCAATGGGTGAAAAGGTCAAAGCCATATTAAACTTGCTCAGGACTTTTAAAAACCATAAGAAGTCCATACTGAATTAGACTAAAGGTCTATCGAGACAAGCTTTCTGTCTCCCAACAGTGACCACCTTCAATCGCTTCAGAGAAGTACCCAACAGATGAGAATGGAGTGATCTAATCCTTCTTGTTCACTCTCTGCTCCCGACAGTTGGAGGCTGCATCCCCCAACTTACTGGACTAATAACCATTTATGCATCTACCCTCCAAGAACTTATCCAGTCCTTGTTTAATCCCAGCTATGTTGCCAGCCTTCACTAATCTAGCCTACTGGCCTTCACAAATCGAGAGTCACTGCAGAAAGAGATGGAATCACTTATTGTCCACCTTTGGTTGAAAGGAAGGAGTTGAGTTCCTTTATATTCATTAGGGAGATTTCTTCCTCCTCTTATCTGAGCCCCCTATTTAGCACATAGGCATGCCCCCGCTCATTAACATGATTATCTACATAATACACTTTGAGTTAGGGAAGTGCACCTATCCCAGTTTTACAGATGGAGTGGAGTGCGGAGAGACAAAGCAACTAGATAACTTGTCCAAGGCCACACAAAACAGGCATTTGAACCAAAGTCTCCTCACTCCAAGTCTACTGCCCTAATCACTGGGCCAGCCTTCCTCTTTGTTGTCTTTGAAGCCCACACTCCCTCCCAAACTTATAAGCTCCAGGATAGGGATAGAGCGACGAGCAGTCCTTCAGCATGTCTCCAATGCAAGCCTGCCACATTGGCCTAAACCCGCATATCTGATCTCTTATTACTATCCAAGGTTGCACGTTTTACATGCTGTGTCAGTGCCATATGTTGAGCGACAAGTCCCTCTAAAGGAAAAAGATTGCTAGTGATTGGCTTTCCCAAAGTGTAACCAGCAGGACTGAATGTAATGGTATATGACTTTCAAAGCACACCTACTCCTGAAGTTGTTTTCCTTAATAGTTAACTTCTCTCCTGCGCACAGGAATGATCCAAGGGAAGCAGGGTCACAGCACATGGCCTGGGCCTCTTTAATCTGGAAGTGGCTGCTAAAAAGTCAGAATGTCTGGATAGTGCAAACAAGTGTCATGTTCATAGCACTCCAGAGGCCAGGCCAGACATTGATTACGCTGGAGCTTTACATGTGGCTCAAATTTGTGCATACGTTTGTGCAGAATGTGCCGCCACCATGATTTCGAGTGAGATGGGCCAGGACAGGCAGTTTCTGTGTACCATGGCATCCCACAGCCTTTTCCCTCCTGCAGTACAAGTCAGGGCAGGAGTGCTTGGGGGGTGGGGTGGGGGGTGTTTAGGAGGAGGGAAGGAAGAGGAGGGTCCGGATCATGGATCTATGCCATGGATGTGCTTGCCCTCAAACAAAAAGGAAACAGAACCAATTCTTCTATTTTTCAGGTCATTTCTAAAAGGATTTATCCATGAGCAGGCTATGTACCAGCATATTAAAATCAAATTTACAAAAACAAGGTTATACCTTAAAATGGCAGTCACTGCATCCACACTAGGCAATTGCATTGATTTAATTAATGTGATATTGACTCTGTTCGTAGACCAACTTGAAGAAGTTAGAAGAGCAGGGTGTGCAGTGCTAGTCTAGGCCACCAGAAACTTCCCCATCCTTCTCTCTGTGTATGTTCTTCTACTGTGGAAAATTTTAGATTACCTGCTTCCATTAAATTGTTGTTGCTACTGCTGCTGTTGTTAATATAACACCCGCAGTGTGCCTAGCACTAAATATTTGTGCTTGGAGACAGGTCTCTGTCCCAAGAGGCTTACAGTCTAGGATGGACAAAGGGAGGGGAGATGAGGAGATGGATATATAAGGAGGGACAGAGAGAGACTCATGAAGCTGAGAATCTGCAGGTGCACATGCTTAGCTTCGTTACAAGGGAGGAGGGGGATCCTGGAGGATGAGACAGTAGAATGAGAAGCATCAATCAGCAATTTATGGGGGTGAGGAGTTAGGGAAGGCCTGTACATAAAAGTACTTGTCCAGGAACAAGCAGCCTTGTATAGTCACTCAGTTTACTGAAGGAGGCTGGGATGAT
This sequence comes from Sphenodon punctatus, assembly GCA_003113815.1. Taxonomy (NCBI): domain Eukaryota; kingdom Metazoa; phylum Chordata; class Lepidosauria; order Sphenodontia; family Sphenodontidae; genus Sphenodon; species Sphenodon punctatus. Next base: position 6,750,970 of record QEPC01007512.1, on the reverse strand, counting down.
GATGATAGTCCGATATTGTTTAAGCTTTGAGTAAAGGTAATGTTTTTCTGAGGAGAGAAACAACCTTTCTTTGTTCTGTACGGATGCCAGGTACACACTTTTGAAACTGACGTCTGAGCCCAATTGACGTTTTTACCTGCGATCTATAAAAAAAGATTATGAATCACTGCCGCTGTTTGTTTATTGCTGTCAAGTACAACTAAATTATGGAACATTTTAAAACAGAAATTGTCCCTCAGTGGTGAAGAAAAATTGCACTTAGAATAAGCAAGGATATTGCCGAATTTTGTAACTTTGTCTAGCTTTTTGGCCAAGATCTGACCAAGCCCTTTCTACTTTTTACAAGCAAGGTTAGGAAGCAAACCTTTTCAGTAGTTCTGCTTTAACAATGGCCAGGTCTGAGGGTGAGCTCCAGTTGGCTGGCTAAAGTTCTGGGGTAGAACTTCGTGTGGTGACAAGCAACGATATTTCCCTCCTTTGTAAAGGGCTTTGGAGCTGCCCTTTACAAAAGGCCGGCTTTGTTAGGAGTGTTACATCAGATAGACATGGCGATGGCGCTGTTGTTGCTTTGGATTGTTCTTTTTGTTTCATATTTAATCCTACCACTCTGGAAGTGGGCTAACATACTCCAGGGAGTGCAGTTGCTTTGAGAGAGAACCATTCACCCCACCTTAGCTTGTTGTTTGCAAGCATTTCCCAGCTAGTGAAAAGCATCCAAAGGGTGGTGCTTTGCTTTGTAAGACATGGATACAGAATTAAACCTGAAGCAGAGTACAGTCTCCTTCAGTGAAGGACACTGAGGACTGGAAAATGAGAGCAGGGCTTTTTTATGGTGATTTAAGAACCATGGTTTAACTACTTCACAGGCATATCGTGAAAATTCATTGCATAGCATTGTCTACAGTTTACTAACTTGGCTGGTTGAGGTGTGCACCGTAACTCATACCGTGCAGCATATTTACATCCCATGCATTTTGCTACAATCATAAATGATAAATATTCATGTAGTAACATTTTTATTGTATATAATGCTTCATTATATTAATAAATGCCAACTTCTGACATGAGGCCATAGGTTTGAATTCATCCCAGTTAGCTAGTAGCTGGAAATGGGCCTCAGCTGAGGGTTAACACGTGGTCTGTGTGAAACAAAGGCCCCTTTTACATGAGAGACGCCCACATAGGTCCACTGCGTGGGCCTGCATGGGTGAGTCTTGTTTGTGCAGCGGGTGGGCATGTGTGCATGCTCCCACAAAACACACATGCCCACCCACCTTCACCCATCGCCCACACATGGAGCAACCGGCGAAAACACCAGTTGCTCCATGTGTGGGGGATGGGTTAGTGCCCATGTATGCCCCCTCCCCCCACCAGCACACACACTGACCGCCCCCTTAGCCATGGTCTGTTCAAAAAGGGCCAAAGTCGTGATTTCAGTCCTGCTCCCGAGTTCTGCAGGTTTCCAAATCACACATGAAGCAGCTTCACAATTGGCACAAGTATCCTGCTTGCCCTTTGCATGTGTTCTGTGTCTCAGTTTCCCCCATAACAGACACCATTCTCTCAATTCTCCATGGAAAATAGCTTTTATTCTGGTTCTTCAACTCCCTTGTTTTCTGCAGGGCTCCAACAAGAGTTCTTACCTGGCAGTGGATTCACATTAGAAATGGTAACACACTTGCAAATGCAAGTCTCTAACACAAATCTATAAACTTACTTAACACAGTCTCCTTCGCTCTTGCCAGGTCCCTTGTTCCATGGCTCCCCTCCCAAATGTTTCCTGACCTGGAGACTAGGGAACAGATCGCGGTTCGGGTTTGTCCGTTCAGCTCGGCTGCGTTCGGTTCGTCCGTTCGGTTAGTTCGCCGGGTTCCGGTTCGGCCGTTCGGTTTGGCTGTTGGGCTGTTCGGGAAATGTTATGGGTGTTTTGTTTTTTAATATGGTTTTTTGGTTTTTTATTGGGTTTTATATGGTTTTCTTTTGGGTTTTTTTTTTCTTTTAATATGGGGTTTATTTTTTTATTTTTTTAATCTAATATTATATATATATATATATATATATATATATATATATCTACACTAAATCTAACTGCTATTAACTATTCTAAATGCTATGAACTAAATGGATTATCTGATAAGTACACAGGCCTACTCCTACAAACACTAAAACGAAATCACTAACGCTATCTCTATCACTAAGCTAGCTCCTACAACTACTATCCCTAACCTATCTATCTATCTCTCTATATCTATATCTTTCTATCTGTCTATATATGGAATGGGGGGAGGGGGGAATCACAAACACAAGGTTTCAGTTTATGGTTTAAGTTTCATTTCAGTACAAAACTGAAATGAAACTTAAAGCAATCTAAAAATCCTACTCAACGCCTGCTGTTCAGGAACAGTGACTAGCTCAGAAGGTGTTGGGAAGGGGGGAGGCAGATAGTTTCATTTCTTGCAAGCCTCTCCACCCCTGGTGCCTGGAAGTCTGCTCCTCAGTGACTCCTCCCTGTCACGTTCGACCTTACAGTGAACTTATTTTTGCCACCCGAACGCGGTCCGAACTGACCGAACTGTTCGGTCATTTCACCATTCGGATTGAGTTCGGTTCGGCCAGTTCGTGTTTGGAAGTTTGGTTTGGTTCGGTTGTCCGAACAGGCTGAGTTCGGGCCGAACTCCAAACTTCCGAACCGCGTTCGCCCATTCCTACTGGAGACTTCTCTCTACTTCCAGCTTTCTCCAGGCTTCCTTGGTAATCCCTCTTTACAATGAGCTGAAAGCATTGTTCTTCTTCCCTGTGGTCAGCTGACCTCCCAGCTATAGCTGACTGCCCTCAACCTTCCTCCATTTACTACAGGTGAGAGAGAGGCTTACATACCTGTCATCAGTCCCTGTTTAGGAGGGAAAGTTCCTCTTTGAGTGCTGAATCCCACTCTCCCTCTTTCCAGAGAGAGAAACGAAAAGATCAGTATTCAAGCCTCAGGTATCTTTTTTCTGGTTGCCTCCCAGGAAAAGCACTTGCTGAGGACAACGGGTAGATGATGTACTGGCAAGAAACTTAGTGGAATGATGAGCAGGAGAGTTTCTGTCCTTTTTTTATGCATATAGATTTTGGGAAGTTTGAATGTGTGCAAGTGTATGAGGGGGCAGACCTTATTCACAGAGGGGCAGAGCTTATTATGGAGGCGCAGTCGCGCCTCCATTAGTTAAAGTGAGATGGAGTTCCCGTTGTATCTCTGCCTATCTGTAAAGTGGTGATTTTCAGCCACTGGCTTACCCACGGAGATTCATGGAAAGCATTTGCTGGGGATTTCACTTTTAATTGGGGATCTACATGAACATTGCTTGCTTAGAAGGAGGAAGCCCAATCAATCACTGTTGACTTGGGGAATCTGAACACGTTCCTGATTTAATAAAAAAACAAGTTTAAAGTTCAGAAGGGAATCGTTACGTTGCGCACACGCATTGCCGTGCTCTTGGAACCGTTGGATAATCATCGTGTCTGTTTTGTGCATTTCACCGGATTATGCTAGCAAAGTTCTGAATTGAAAGTATAGGGGGAAATCTTATGCAGTGCATTCATGTTGAATTCAGTTGAGCCGCCGCCGTGCACCACAGGGTGGCATTTGCTCCCCTGCTGCAGCCGGCAGCGGCAAGGATCTTCCCCTCCCAACAAGGAACGCATTGAAACTGACATGGCTGTTCACAGCCAGCTGCATTGAAACTGACGTGGCTGTACAGAGCCAGTCACATTGAAACTGACATGGCTATGCCGTAGCGCCTCTATTAGTTCTCCCTCTATTAGCCACCTCCCTCCCTTCTGCTTGCTGCTTGATTCCAGCTGCTGCCCTCTATCTTCTGTCCTCTCCCACAGTGTCCGCCCCTAGCTTCTTTCCCCTCCCAGAACAAGACACACTGTGTGTGTGTGTGTGTGTGTGTGTGTGTGTGTGTGTGTGTG